>NIJG01000075.1:736227-747325 GCA_002201625.1 Euglossa dilemma | reverse complement strand
GACCATGAGTTTAATTTAAAAACAATTACGATATTAACAAACTTAATATAAATTGATTAAGTCTATTAATATTGTATAATTCGAGCAACTCACCCATCAAATTGAGGAATCCTGTAAATCTAGTGTTAAATACCTATCTTTATGGAGATCCGTCAGATTTACGGGTAAAAAAAACTACGTATTTTCTTAAAAAATATGACCATGAGTTCAATTTAAAAACAATTACGATATTAACAAACTTAATATAACTTGATTAATTCTATTAATACTGTATAATTGGAGCTGCTCACCCGTTAAATTGACGAGTCCCGTAAATCTAGTGTTAAACGTTTCATTTGGAATTTACTTCGAATAAAAAATAGAGGAATTTAGATAAATAAAGGAAGACAAATTTCCTGATGCCGAGTTACATTGCAAAGGGTTAATCGAGATATTGGTCCACACCTAGTTTGGTCCTTAGTAGAATAAGTATGGGTTTATTTTATTTGTATAGATAGCTTAATATTCGTGAATAGAGTTTTATAAGTATTCACGAAGAATTTTACACAACTAAGACTCCGACGACAACAACTGATAGCTGGAAAGCTACTGAAGTAAGTAAGATGAATGCACAACTTTGTATACACCGATCATAGAGAGACTTCGAAAAAATGCGACGGGTTAAACGTGTTAACTCTTTGTACTCGACGATTTTTTACCTAAAGAAGAGTTGAAATTTACAAATTTTCTGCTATAAAACTGACGTTATTGTTTTGAGCGGTAAATAAAGAATCGTTAACACGTAAAATTATTTCACTTCTATATCTCGCATATTGTTATATTATTTTAAATTCGATACATTACTTAATATGTGTCTTCGAAATTTTATGGCGACTGATAGTTACCTCTCGAGTGCAAAGGATTAAATTTAAGATAAAATAATTCTAATATACACACGATACCTTTTTTACTATTTTAAAAAAATATTTCCGACTTTATAACAGAGAATATTCGAAATTCTATATTTTTCTACCAAGAGCAATGAGTTTATTTGCGTGAACGCGAATCTGTATACATGTAATATGTCATCCCATAAATTCGTGCCGATTTTTACTCTTAGTATTCAAAATTATGTGTCGAATAAACCTTAAAATATTTTTAAAAAATGTCCTACGATTTTTTGAATCGTAAAACCCTTGAACCTTTTTGTTCTACGATTTCTTCCTATTTCGTTGACAAAGATAATCATCGATATAGTTTATAAAATGCGAAAAATGTAAATAGCGCCGCGGAACGAAACTTATGGGATTATCTGATATAAAGGATTTATTCAACCAAACTCTGCGACCAATGTGTAACGAGAGACGGTATTATCAAGACACGGGGTTAATTTCGCAAGGGGACAACAGGGGTGAGTTTTACGAGGAAGGGAAGAGAGAGCCAGTCGATCGGACGATTTCGGGTTTCCTCTCGCGGCTTAGGGATCGCTCTCCGCGAGAGAAAGTCCGCGTAATTGCGGCTAGTACCCCGGGATCCGTTTATTCTGGTGGCTTCCCGGTTTTTCAGCTCGGTTTGCTTCCGAAAAGCGCTCGTTCCAGCCGTGATTGTCCTTTGTCAGCGCTCCTTTTCTTCGCCCGTTTAACTGGGTCGTCGTCTCTTCGACTAGGACCCCTCTCGGGATGAAAAATTAACAAGGACGGATTTTAATTTCAGTTAGATCGACTTCGGCCACTGAGTGTAAATACCACGCGATTGTATCGTAACGTAACCGGTGGCCTAACGATCCGTTAAAATCGACGAATCTCCGAGCAAATGAATTATTATCAGCGTTACAATCGGGTAACGAGTATTCGTCAGGTTCGCTTTATACTTTATATCTTACGCGTGCCTGATGATTTACGAGGCTGGTTTCTCGGGTAAATATTATTATGGAATGTTGAACCGTTAAGGGACCTTTCTTAACCCATTTGTATCATAAGCGCATATATGCGCGCATTTTACAATTTATAAGGACAGAGCGTTCCACGTTTTCAAACAAAAATTAGCGGAAGAAATACTTGAAAAAAATATAACTAAACTAAATACACCAAAAAAAAAAAAGAACAGTTACACCGTGGCCAACAATATCAGGAAGATTTATCGGACATTTTCCAATCCTGATCGAAACGGCTTCATCGAAGAAAGCTCTGACCACTATCACCAGAGCGCATATATATGGCACATTTTACTATTTATAAGCACAGAGCGTTCCATGTTTTCAAACAAAAATTAGCGGAAGAAATATTTGAAAAAAATATAACTAAACTAAATACATAAAAAAAAAGAACAGTTACAGCATGTCCATCATTACGAGGAAGATTTACCGGCTAACATTTTCCAATCCTGATCGAAACAGCTTCATCGAAGAAAGGTCGCAGACGCTGTATAATTTATCAGAGAAAAAAAGGAAAGATACATTTTATCAATGTGATAATTGCCATATGGCATTATGCCTTGATTACTTCAAACATTATCACGTTGTGCAAAATAATTAGATTCCATTCCGTTTATTTTTGTAAATCTTAAATGAAGTAAAAATTCTTTATTTATGCAATATTAATTTTATTTTTCATATTTTGTAACATTTTTATTAGAATTTAAATACAGGAAAAAAAATTTTGGTGATAGGAATGAATTTTTGACTTTTCTTTGTGATGCAAATGAGTTAATCGTTGAATCTTTGAATCGGTGAATCTTTTATTTGGGAGTAATTTATCCGTTTTATTCTTCTTGCTGTTTGCAAATATCTGGAAGAAACGAGTCAGGTGAGGTTCGTAATTCTGTCGTAATTATTTATTCATCTAAGACACGAATCTTTCGAATACGTACCTCGATTCGCTCGATTTGGATCACTTTCTTATCGAAATTTAACTTCGCTCGACTTTCCTCCCAGAAACCTGAAAAAGAAAAGAGACGAGTTAGACAGAGCTGACAGGAAATCACTGTCTTCATGGTTAATTAAAACAGCAAAGATTCTACTTATTTATATTTCAATTTACAAAAATCTGGAAGAAACGAGTCGGGTGAAATTCTGTATTCACCGAAACGCGAATTTTTTGGAATAAAAATATCTGGAACAAAATATCGCATGATTTAGATCAATCGTTGATTCGACTTTTTACCCATAAATCGTAATTAACCCTAAACCTACCTAAGGTACTGTTTTTTAAACTTTCATTAAAAATTCAACGTTCAACGTTACCATCCTAATCACTCATATTCGACATTTTTCTTCCAATATACGTATAATCATTCTCTCGATTTTTCCTGTTATTCTATTTTTTAAAGCTTCTACTTCTTTTCTATTTACCGGTCATTTGACCGCGGTAGGTTTAGCGTTAATTTCCCCGCGGGAAACCGGTGCCTAGTTGGTTAATTTTCGAAAACTTGGCCGACAGTTGGACGACGAAGCCAATCTTCTCCGACAACGAAATCTGGCGGCGGAGAATTTTCTTCTCCACTTTCAATTTCATTCCGCACGAAAAGCCACCCTTATCCGTCCCCATAAATATACCTCGTCATCTCCCTCGGAGATCACGTAATACCTCTGCACGCCGAGGCCCGAGGAACACGCGAATCTCGGAAGACAAGGGTCAATTTCCCTTCAATCTTTGCCCGAAGAATACCCTCGATTAGCCATAACTCGCCAACTCCGCGATATTCCCGATCATGCTCGTGGTATACGACTGTCCCGGGAATGCGGGCAGGGGTCTGGTTCCTCGTAAGTCCACCGGGTAAATCCTCCTGGCCCGCTGTCATCGCGGTCTTAAGCGTCGCTCGAGGGAAACGCGGTTGGAACGAGATCTCTGGCAGATTTTTCCAGCGAAATTTCATTCGCATAATCCCCGAACATCGGACCGAGGGGTTGTACACAACGAGCCGTCTCCTTCGTCGCGGATAAAAATCGCTCCGGTGTTTAACCCTTTGAGAGGCCAGCTCCGTTTAATGAAATTCTAAAGATCGACGTTAATCGGTGTATTAAATTTGAAATAAATATTCTAATCTACTGGGTCCAATAAGTTCGTTCCGCGGCGCTATTTATATTTTTCGTCGAGGTTTTATAAATTATATCGACGGGATGAGGTGTTGACACTTTGACTGCCACGTTGGTCATATATGACCGGTCACTATTTCTTCTATGACGTTTCTCCTATGGCGGTCATTGGTGACCTTTTGAACCTTTTACAATTGTAAAAATTGAAGGAAAAGTAACAGTTAGCGAATTTTGCATGTAGTCGCTAATTAGAAGATACTTTGAAATAAAAAATGCCTTATTGTACAATTAAATATTAAAAATTTGTTGTCTTCATTGGGTAAGAATATCGTCTTATATCACGAATTTATTATTATTTTCCCATTCTATGCTTTGAATAATAAAATTATACCTATACGTCCTGAACGAAACACGAAACTTCGGCATGTTTAAGTGTTAAACAACGAAATAGGAAGAAGTCTACATTTTTTTCATAATATTTCAATGTTTATTCGACACGTATAATTTTAAATAGAAAAGTAAACCTTTTTAACATATAAAAATACATATTTAGCAGATTTGTGCTATCGATGAGCATTGTATGTATGGTGTTTAGGTCACTAGGCAACGTTTTGCATTGTTTCTTCGTAGAGAAAAGTTCCATTGAGAAAAACAGAGTAGATTTCGACTTATCGCGATTTTACCGAATAACCAAACTTCCGCGAAATTTAAAAACTGTCAGAAATAAATATTCTAATCTATACACGATAACCTTTCCGCTATTTTAACGCAAAAATACGTATCTAGCAGATTTGTATATGTATCGCTAGCAACGCTATGCATTGTTTCTTCGCAGAGAAAAGTTTCATCGAGACAAAACAAAGTAGTTTTCCATTTCGCGAGATTCAAAAACCAAGCCAAGCGATCAAAAATATCGTCCATTATGTAACAGGGCGAATCTTCGAAATTTGAATTTTCTCTGGCACAAAAGATTAACCATTTGCAGTACTATGCTGAGTATGACTCGACATTGGGAAATTGTTTCAAGAGATTTACACTTGAAAATTACGAAATATTAACACTAGATTTACCAGACCCGTCAATTTGACAGATGGCGTCAATTATACCATATTAACAGATTTAATTAACTTATATTAAGTCTGTTAATATTGCGATTGTTTTCAAATTAAACCCATCGTTTGTTTTTTAAAGAAAATGTGTGGTTTTCTTTACCCTAAATCAAACGGGTGCCCGTTGAAATAGGTATACAAAAAAAAAACCGTAAACCTAGTGTCAACAATAGTGTAAATATAACTGATTTTTAATCGAATTTCTTTCTTCCTTTATTTATTTAACCACTGGCAAAAGATTCAACGACGCGTGTACCAGAACGATTCAGTGAAACTCGCTGTGAGGCGTCACAAAGTGTTTGATGCCTCACTTTTGCTTTCCATTTTTGAATATGGGTTAAATATCGATACACTTAAATATTATATATACACTATGCAGTGCAATGATGGTCTGTGATCTGGTAACAATCCATGTCGTTTTTGTTTCTGTACAATCGCATGACGACGTACAATACCACGTCGTTGCCGATTCTGTGACAAAACCATTACGACGTGCGTGGCACGTCTTTCCAGCGCAAGTGGTTAAATAGCCCCATTTTTTAGTCGAAATAAATTCGAAATAATAAATTTACAAACGTTAAGGACTACATGTAAGAAAATTGAAATATAATTCGGATTATAAAGGGTTAACCCTTTGTATTCGAGAGGTGACTCTCAGTCACCACTCGTTTTAATGCCATAGCTTGAATTCGAATAAGCGATAACTATTGTAGGAAGCTTAATTTTAGGAAAGTAGGATTACAGGATAACATCAGAGTTACCGATAGACAAATGTTGCTTTTTTCGAAATCAAACGTTGAGTTTCGCGAGCTTTACAGGGGGACGAAGCGCGGATCGACGAAAGCTTTAAAAGAGAGACCTTCGACGGAGATTTGAGAGATCCGAGAATATCGTGGTCAAATTCGAAGAAGCGTTTTTTGTCTTCCCACTCGTTAAAGAGTGAAATTTCCTCATTTCTATTAGTTCCTTTAACTGTTCTCGTTGTATCTTCGATTCTTTCTATAAACCAAGGCGAAAGGAAACCCACCTTTGGTTTTCTACGTTATATTAAAAATAACTACACGCGGAATATCGAGATAAAATACTTCCGTTTGTTCCAAAGGCAAACGTATAATTTTCTATGCATATTTTCACGTATGGGATATCACCGAGCTTATAGAAACGTAAGAAAAGCTTCTTCTTCATAGCGAAAAATTCTTCGAGTGCAAAGGGTTAAAAGGTCCACCATCGATGTGCGGATCTGTTGTGGAAACGGAGTCTCGCGCGGATACGATCGAGCAACTTTTCGAAATCGGGCAATTCGAGAGGTTGCAAGCCTGTCCCGGCCATAAATTCTCGCGACCGTGCGGATTTATTTCGTTTGATGTCGCGCCGACGCACGCCGCCTGTGTATATATATAATTAAACGTGGTCCGCGATCATTCCGTGTCATTACTCTGTCCGGAGACACAGCCCGACGACAGTCGGCCCACTTTCGGGACACGCTGCTTCCAAGCCTGCAATCATAGCCTAGCCTGCAATCAGCCGGGCCTTAGGGTCCGACGTTAGGCCAACGACGCTCTTGCGTACGCGCCGTTTCGAAACGGTGACGCTTGCCTTCGCCGACTTTTTCTCTCCGCCGCGGGAATGACACAAGTATCGACCGTGCGGAATAATGGATCGTCTCCGCGGAAATTCCTACATGGCCGCGTTACGCGTGTAACGAGGCGGATTTCGAAAAAACAAAGATCCGCTTCCGACATTTCACCACGACGCCGGGTTAAAAGGAATACGTGTCAAATGTTTTTCCCAGAACTATCTCTCGCATAAATTTCCCGGAATTCGACGTGCACCGGTTGCGACGTGTTGGCGGGATTTTTTTTTCTCGAATTTTGAACTTCGTACGTCGGCGGTTCTAGTGGATTTTTTTTTAAGTCAATTTGCGATTTGAGAAAACGTTGGGTAAATCGTTTTATCGGATAGAAGTTGGTTCGTGTCTTGTCGTAATTTTGGCAGGATACAAATTTTATTTCTTCGATTAATTACGCGTATTTTTCGCGGTGTGAATATGGTCCTGATTCGATAGAAATATTTCGTATAAGAATTTCACGATTTCCTTTGTATTTTCCGTAATTTGCAATTCTCGTTGTCGTTTCTCGCTTATTATTTAGCAGGGATAACTAGAGTCCCAGCAGTGGGTCCGAAAGGACCCAGAGACGTCGGTTAAAATCCACCGTGCCCGTTGTCGTTTCATTTTTATCCCGGTCCGAATTATCGTTATTACCTAATTTATGATTAATTTCATCACCGCCGTGGAAATTACTCGAGTAACACAGGCCAATTTATTCTTCCCGTTATTTCCCCCGATTTTTATTACCCCCGGCCGGTGATCGTGGACCGATTCGTTTGTTATTAATTTGGCCGTCGTTGCGCAAGTTACATGCATAAATAATTCAAGGATGCGGATGATAAATGCGCGTGCACGAACGGTGTGCGCCACCGGCGGCGCGAGATTCCCTTTTACAGGCCGGTCGGTCCCAAAGAAGCGGGACTGGATTCGTCCAGGTAAGGAAAACGAGCGGCATTCGATCCGGGGCCCGATCCGCCATTTCCGATCCTCGTTTTCCAATGCCAGAGGAAACGTTCGGAATCATCGGTGTCCCGGATCCTCGTATGCGCTCGCATATATACCTTCGCATATGCCTATATACGCCTACGTACATATATGTACACGCGTCGTATACGTATGCATACGTATATAAATATACGCACATATGTACGAGGAATACGTGTACACAGGTCCGCACACGTGTACGCACATACGGAGGGTCGAGGCGCAGTGCAACCGCACGTGTGTACACTTTACATATGTATACCTTGCACACGACGTATGTACACTGCGTAACGCCTATACGACAGCGGGCCGCGCCTAACGAACCGAAATGATACCTACCAGTAGTCGTCGCGTGTGTATATACACGTATAGACACGCGAACGGAGGCGGCCGTGTGAACGACACACGGTTACGCACGAACACGTGTCTCCGCGGAGCGAGAAGAGAGCAGCAGGCTCTCTCGCTTAATGCCCGGGCATTAACGCTAATTGATGGATTGTTTTTAATATTTAACGCTTCGTTTCTCCTCCGCCTCCTCTTTCTGTCGCGATGCCCGCTGCTGACGCTTCTTTTCCCCACCAGACTTTTTTCACCACCGCCATCTCTCTCTATCTCTCTCGCGTCTTCTGCTACGCGAGCAGCTGACCACGTTGCTGCACATCGACGTACACATGCTATATACACACACACGGTTGCAACGTATACACCGAGGCAGCACGAAGAGACACGTCGGGGATCAAGAGAGCTTGACGACGATGACTACGACGATGGCAGTGGCGACGAAGACAACGGAGAAGAGGAGGAGGAGGACGACGGCGACGACGACGAAGACGACTACGACGACGTCGGAACAACACGATCATACGCGTATATAGCGGCAGAAGATCGGAGGGGGGAGGAAAGAGAGGAGAGAGAGGCCTGTGAGATAGCCGTGCAGCCGACACATACGGTAGTCGCAGATCGGCGAGGCAGACAAGGGACTCGAGCAAGCAAAATGGAGGGCAGGCGAGCGTGGAATATAAAAGGAGGAACGTGAATTCATATCTCGTCCGGGGGATCTCGCTGCTTTGCTGCTGAGAGACTGTTTTCGTGCGACGAGGAGGCAGCGCAACTGCGCGACGGTCGACCGAGGGAGACGGGACGAGGGAAAAGGGTGAGAAGGGTGAAAGAGAAAGAAGGATTGAAGAGCCGAGAGGCAAGGAAAGACTGCGAGAAGGAGAATGAGAGACTCGAGAACAGCCGGCCGTGGTTGCTATCGTATCTGTCACGCGTGCAACGATGACGCTCCAATATCCTAACGGTGGAGAAACGGAGATAGTAGAGGACAGTAGTGCGAGAGAGAGCGAGACAGATATAGGCTCGTAACGAGTGGAACAAGGACGGATAATACAGTCCGCGCGGACGTGCCGTCGAAACGGCGCTCGAACCGACCAATCAGCGCGCCGCACCGACCAATCGGACGGCGAGTTACGAATCCGCGCTTGACTACTACGTAGTCTCATCTCTCACCCGGGCCAGTCGTTCCCGAACCACGCAAGGAGGTAGTCTCTTTTGTCTCGCGGAGCTGTGAATACACGATGCGTATACACAATGGTCCCTGCTAAGGGTACCGCCGTGTACTCTGCCGTGTAGGCAGGTGAGAAAGTACGGAGAAAGAGGGAAAGAGAGGGGAAAAAAGAGAGAGAGAAAGACAGCCGGGTACAAAATTCCCCGAGTATTCACCGGTATTACCATGGATATAACGTGTGGTTTTTCGACTAGGTTTTTAGAGAGCGTTCCACGCCGCGATGATAAAACCGTGCACAGATTAGTTCCGATTCTCTGGCATCGCGCGGCTGTTTGTACCGAGTGTAAAATTATTCGTTGACCTCTCTATCCGGAGTCGCTTTTATTCCTCGAAACACTCGGTTAGTATTCCATTTCGAATTTCGACCCCCTCGATTTCTTCCTTTCTTCTTCTCCCCTTTCTTTTTTTTTTTTTTTTTTTTTTTTTTTTTTTCCNNNTTTTTTTTTTTATTTATTTGTTTTCCCGTCGCCGTCCTTTTCACTCGGCCGGATCTACCGATCGACTCGAGATACTCGGTCAGCGTTTTATCTCGAATTTCGACCCTTCGGTCTCTTCTTTTCTCCTCCATTTTTATTCCTTCGGATCTAAGACCGAGTCGAAACACTCGGTCAGCGTTTTACCTCGAATTTCGACCCTTCGCGGTCTCCTTTTTTTTTCGCCCCTTTTCGCTTTTTCTCCTTTCTAAGATCGACTCGAGGAACCAACGCTCTCGGTTAATATTCCACTTCGAATTTTAACCTCTCGATTTTCTTTCCTCTTTCTCTGTCTTCCTTTTTTCTCTACTTTTTCCCTCTTCGTCCTTTTGTTTCTTCGGACGTAAGATCGACTTGGACGCGGGCTATTCGCGCGATCGATGGGTTTCTCGGAACACGATCGCTCGTGATAACCGGAGCTTTATATTCCACCCGGCATCGCGTTCATAATTGGCCGAACAATGGCGAATTGTAATTTCGCCTGTCTTACGTGTTTGTTCCTCGGGTTAACAACTTTATTCACAGGATGACGAACATTTAGTGCCGGTCGCGGTTCTGAAAATTGCGAAAAGCTCGCCACGATGGAAGGAGGAGGAATTTATTCACGGTTTATTGAGGGATCGTTAATTGAAACACGTGTTCCCTTTTTTCGTTAGCGCGAATTTCGGAACGCTCGCTGTTTGCTCGCCTCCATGTTGTCCCGGCGGCCTGTTTATTTTGCTACATCGCGGATATCTTTGGAAAACACGCGATATAAGTAACCGTCGAACCGTGCTGGCCTGTTTCAACGTCAAGATTAAAATCTTCGCTCGTTTGCTCCGGAATCCCGTCGTTTTTCCTCCTCGCCCACCGCTCGTTCCTCGTCAAATTCGAACGGTCGCGAAACCGATACGCGGAAACGAAAGTACCACGTTCGAAACGTAGAAAAAAGCAGTGGAACCAACGGTGTATCAATCCCTGTCCGTACATGGAAGTCGACGATAACCTCCCTTTACCCGTTACGCGTTGCAAGTAAGTCAAAAATAGCCGGCCGTGGTCGAAAAAAGCGTAATTATTCGCTGCATCGCGTAAAAGCCCGAATCATACACCTCCCTAAACGATCTCTCCGCGGAACAACCGATGAACACGCACCTCTCGGCTGGAAAAAACGAAGAATCGGAGATCGATGATAAAAAGAAAACGAGAAGGAAAGAGGAATAAAAAGACACGTCCGAAATTACAGTTTGCGCAACGAATCGCGAGATTTCGTTCGGGCTGACAAGCAAGAAAATAGCACGTCGACGAGTCGGCGAGAGGGTAGAAGAAAGGATAGGGTGCAAGAGAGAGACTAAGAGAGAGAGAGAG
>NIJG01000075.1:714621-724874 GCA_002201625.1 Euglossa dilemma | reverse complement strand
CTCGCCCCCACTCCGCCGCCGTGACATCCCCACTCCGCCGCCGAGGTACCCCCCACTACGTCACGGTGTCATCCCCACTCCGCTACCGAGTCATCCCCACTCCGCCGCCACGACCGAGCCGTGCCGTTATATTAGCCGATTTCGCGGCGACTCGCGTTCCAACAGCCCGTATATGAGATCGCGTGGACCGGCGATCGCCGGACGAGCGTTGCACCCGTAAATGCACGCGAGTCTCCGGCTTCTGCGTCGCTCCGTCCACGCGCTTTGCCTCTCCTTTGCCTCTGCACCCTCTTTCAGCTCTGTCTAACCCGCGAACTCGTCGTCTCTCTCGATTTTTTTTTCCTCTTTCGACTCTTGCTCCGGACCGCTTTAATTTCTCGTTTTCTTGTACTCGTAATTATTGCACGCACGGTAACCGCGCTTTTTTCCCCTACACCACTGATTGCTCCGTGTTAGCTTTCTCCAAGGGTGGACGAGGACTTCGAGTGGACTTTATTTATGCAATTTTCGCGTTCTTTTTTTATTTTTCACTCGGGCGTTAGGCTTTGATCTAGAGTTAGGAATGGAGACGTTTGCTCGGTGCTGGAACAACCAATTACGCGGACTTGTCGAGAGTGTTTCGCTGAGGATTTGGGCCTTTTGAGATTTATCGAAATTCTGTAATTTACCAGAGACTGTTTCGTGAAGTGTTAGTTTCTGATTGATACTAAACCTACCACGGTTAAATAATCGGTGAATGGGAAAGAAGTAGATTTTAAAAATAGAATAATTTAGAGATAAGTGAGAAAATAACGAAGACGAGTGTTTAAAGTGGTAATAACGTTGAACGAGGAATTTTTAACGAAAGTTTGGAAAACGGTGATTTAGTTGATTACGTTGAGAAATTTTATTGCGGCTTCGCGGAGAATGAAGATGGCGCTGCTTAACAACCGGTAGAATCATACGTTTCTTTTTCAACAGTCACGTTCCCATCTGGATGTTAATATTTCCAGTGACTACGAAAACACGAGAAGCCTAGAAGTAATGGCACCGATATTAATTTCGCCGTTTAAAAATTCGATGAAATTTCGTAATTTATTACACGCTGGTTTTTGCGCGTATACATTTTAGCATTATTTGAGCAGCACTTCCTGAACAGGTTTCTTCGCTGCTAATAGGCAGATGAGTAAGGTCTTCATAGCGAGTAATCGTATTAGACACGCATTTCTCTCGTATGACATCCTTGTTCAAATAACTTTTCTTCCAGCGAATTTCATGCTGATTATCCGATTCCGTTTTACAGTTTTTAAAGCGAATTTATTTTTCTTTCGGCACGGGTACACAATGGCGATTAGCAGCGCCATTAGTATCGTCGTAATAATAGGATATAGAAAACGGATTAACCGTTAAAGTTAATCCCGAGGAGGCCTGTTCCCGGTGTATCGCGGGTTTCATTCAAGGAGGCTACGCTTTTCATTTCGGTTTAATCTCCGAGCCGGACGATGGACCTTGACAAGGCTCGAACACAGACGTGGACTCTAAAGAATATTCCTTCGCCTTAAAATACTGCAACGAGCCTGTACCAAATGGAGGCTCACCTGTGGCGAATTAATTCATCACGGTTTTTCATGCCAGAGGCTTCCTTTTCTCCCTTTTCTCAAAGCTATTTTTCTCATTCCTCGAATGCCTGCATCGATCTCGAAATCGTCACGAGCCAACCTAGCATTCGTAATACATTTCTCTTCAACTCGAACACTCGGTAGAATTACGAAAATATTATTTCAATAACAGGATACTACGAAAAATAATATTACTCGAATTTCCCTAATGACAATAAGCGACAATGCTACTGTCAAATTTCCAGACGATAGAAAAGAAATAAAATAAACAATTAATATTTAACCGTAGTTAAATTCGAGATCGGATTCTCACATGGAAACTCGCGAGAGAAGATCGAAATCTTTATCATATAAATAAACCTTATTAAAGGATATTCCACTTTAATAACCGAGTCCCAAAGTTGCGAAGGCAATAACGAATCGTAAAATGAATTTTTCAATTCAACACTGACTTTATTGAAAGAAAAGTCTACGTGACTTATCGCATATCGCGGATTAGATGCATTCCAAGTATAAACGATACGTCACAGATGCGTCACACTGTTACAATAACACCTGTATTACTTTAATCGAACGGACAACTAAAAATCAGTCACTCGCTTGGTAAATGACACCGATAAAATAACGAATTCGAGTATCCCGCTCGGAATCGAACACGTTCGAGTAAACGAAACATGGACAAACCGATCGGAAGATTGCAATTATTTAACGGCGCGATTTAACCCCATCCCTGTCTGATAATCCGGCCATTTTCCCGTGCCTTCTTCGATCACCGAGAGACCCGTCCCTCTCCTCTGGTGGATGCAAAGCGAGCCGGGAGCGACACAGAGCGCGCTGCGAGCCAGCTTCCCGAGAGACGATTTCAATATCGGCGCTAATAGCGGCCAGATACGATAATCTCGGCCCAGTGGCCGTACTTAACGCTGACTTAACGCTAATCCCGGTCCCATGCCGATCCCGCAAACCTACGTATCCGTGGCGTTATATACGCGTGTATCACGCCGAATAAGTGGATACCGGGACGTGCAACGAACACAGAGTGAAACCGGTATAAAGGGAGAAGCATAGAAGATGTCTGGTGCATGTCCGCACGTGTGCACGCGCGCTAGAGAGAGAAACAAAGAGAGAGAGAGAGAGAGAGGATGCGGGATTGCGTCGAATGTCGGCGCAGGAACGAGCCATTTGGCCATTTCGAGTTTAGCGACTGTTGCCAGCGCTGGTGGCGGTTGTACATCGTTGCCTCGAGTGTGCTAGTCCCAGCGACGGTAGTAGCAACGGCAGCAACAGTACCTGTGTTGCTGGTGGCGCTGCCGGCGTCGAGACGATCCCGACGACGACGGTCAGCCGGTCAGCCAACTTTCTGCCTCTCGCTAATAAACGCCGGCTTCGGCTGCTATGAGCCTAGCTTTCTCCCCGTCTCTCTTTCTCTCTCTCCATCTCTCTCTCGCCCTTGTCCACGTTTCTCAGGGACGTAGCAAGCCGCGTCGGTTACGTTCCACGACGTTGCAACGACCAAGCTGCTGCTGCTGCTGCTGCTGCTGTTGGAATTTTGGCGCGAGCGCATGTGCCGGCTGCGTGATTAGAAAGGGGAATGACGCAGTCGCAATCCAGGGATATTAAACGGGCATTAAACGGGATCTTGGCGAGCTCGTAGCGGATCCCCGTGTTTATGCGCTCCGCGACCGGGGATTCTTGTTTTATGGAATTTGTTTCGGAGTTAAGGATATTAGACAAGGTTTAAATTGCGTCTCGTGTTCAGCGGTTCTTAAACGTTAAACGGGCAAACGAAAGGATCTTCCCAGTGTAATCTTGAGAGTGTTTAAATCGTGGACGAAGAAAATTTCCCTCCCCTCGATCGGCCGTTGTGCGTTTCGGTATTTCGGGTTACGATTTATGCCGTACGCAAATAAACACGGCGTTTGGACCGGCACCAGACTAATTAAAGAACAATTTGCGCCGGGACGTCGCGGAGGAGTTGATCTTCGAGGGGAACGTTTGAAATCGACTAATTTTAAAGCTCGGATCCGGCAGGAGATAAGAAAAACGCGAGGGACGAAGCGCGCGATCGGCGGTACATCGATCACGGAAGAACGCAACAGTTTACCCCGGCGGATATCTCGGGATCTGGTACAATGTAAAACAATTTAGAAATGCTCATATTCGAGCTGACGAATCGGTGCCGGCGCGGTGCAGCGCCGCTCGAATTAATAGTCCGTCACGCATCGCGCGAAAATAAATGGAGGCCGCGTGTATCGCGCGCGTTACGTAAAGCGCGCCACGGTTTCCCGCGCGGACTTCTGTTTGCACTTTATTACACCGGTTCCTAATGCGATGTAACGATGATACGCGGAACGGGGCGCGAAGCACGGGCCGCTCTCCTATTCCGCTCCCTGCGCTCCGCTCCGCTCGCCGGCCGCTCGCGGAAAGCCGTGTATCTTAACCGCGACAAACGATCGGTCGACGTCTGTGTCGCGGTCGTGTCGCTACACAATTCGCACGGAGCACCGCGGGATTTATCGTATCGCTCGGCGACTTTCGCCGGGACCCGCTCCGCCATCTCCGGGATACCTCGCGCGCGTCCGCTTCGATCCCCAGGGCCGTGCCGCGGCAACAACGGGGCGAGAAAAAATGCCGAGGCTCTCGACCTCGCGTTACCCGGCCTCTGCCGGCGCGGAACCAGGGTTAACGCGTGAAATTGATATTGCATAGCGGCGGCGCGGATGGTTCGCGAGGAGAGGAGCGAAGAGAAGAGAAGAAAGGGAGAAGGAGAGAAACCGGAGCGGGGCCTGCGAGTTGGGCTAATTTTTTCTTGGCTGATCGAAGGGGACGAGCACCCCCCGGCGCGGCGATGATTTAGGGCCACTCCTCCTCTGTCCTCTGAAAAGAAGGAGCCCGGGAGGGAAACGGCAGTGGGCCCCCTTTTGCTCGCGTTATTTACGACCGACTCTCGACAGACGTTTCCAGGACCGCTCCTCTTCTTCTTCTTCTTCTTCTCTCACGGCGTGGCAGTAGGTCGGAAAGGCAGCGACAGGCCGGGATTCCTCCTCGAGAACCTCGAGGACCTTGGCGTTTTTCCCCTACCCCCGTCGGCCGGATGGAAACGCAAACACTTTCCTCCGGCACACCGACTAATTTTAGTTTCATGATCGTTTCGACCGGCCCCGAACGGCGCGCACGTTCCGCTCCGGCCGCGCTCGTAAATCTTGCCCCGTGAGTGTGACCGTTAAACGGGCACCTCCGATGTAATCTGCGGAAAGATGTAATTTGTCGCGGGGGAAACGCCGGGGATGCCCCGCTAAACGTTGCCCGGGGAAATTCCGGAGAAAATAGAAATTTGTTAAAGAATGTCGGGTATCCCGCGGAGGAAGGAAGGAAAGGCAGAGCCGCGTCGGGTTCTCGCGTGACGTCGGATCAGCGCGAATTCTAATCTCCCGCCGTTTCGCATACCACCGATTTTTCGGAGCCCCATGCCGTGAATATGGCTTCCGATCCTCGTGCATGGAATACGTCTTCCGAGACCAACCGCTGCCGACGCCGTTTGGTCCTTTCTCGATAGAAAGGAGAAGAAGAGGAAAAAAAATAAAAAAAAAAAAAAGAAAGAAAGGAGAATCGGTGGGATATATAAACGTGTCGGAAGGACGCGTCGGTGCTCGGGTTCACGATCGAGCAGAGGAGATATTCCTCGGAAGGAACGGGCCGATCGCACGGCCCTGGCTATAAGCCATTACCGCGAGGCACAGACACTCGCCGTCTCTCCTTCTTCTCCTCTCCCCGTCCTCGTCTCTCTGTCTCTCCCTCTCATCAGGCGGGGTGGCAGATAACATTGCTGCATGACACCACCGCTCTTGGTAGAACTACTCGAGCACCGAGAGTAGTAGATACCTACAGGCACACAACCAAGCGCTCTCCTCGTCTCGGCAGCAGCAGCAAGCTCTCTCAGACGGTGTGTACGTGTGCGTGGATGCCAAACGACGCTCACAGGCGTCGTCGGACCGTGTCCGTGTCGCAGTCTCGCGCTCGCGCGAGTACACAGACACGCGAGGCTGGTCGGAACGGCTCCGCAACGGGGAACGTCCATAACCGTGTGGCGTGGAGCAGTGCGCGCGGCGGTGCAGTGCATTAGGACTGGGTTACGACAGTAAATTTTCACTACCGTGCGGAGTTCTAATGGCCGGGAATGCAGCTGGTTTCAGTGGCCTCCAGTTGCCGTCTTCGTCTTCCATCTTGCTCTTCCATCTTCCCTTCCCCGACGCCACTCGTCTTCCCTTTCCGCTCTACCTCTCTCTCTCTCTTTCTCCACGTGTATACGTATTCACCGCATTGGTTTCCACGGAGCGAGGAAAGCGAGACGACTCTAGAGAGAGAGAGAGCATCGGGGGTTGAAAACAGAACGCGGAACGAGGAGGGAAAGACGACGAGGAGTAAGTTGTTCGCGGTTCCTCCGTGCAGGAAATGTTCGGCTCCGGCGAGATCCCTTTAATATCGTCGAAACAGCTCGCGACGTGTGCGCCGCGCTCTCCTGCACCCAGAGCAACCGAGCAAAGGGTGAACGTACACATGCGTGCGCGTTCGTGCGTGCACGCGGTGAAAGGGAAGAGCAATCAGACTGTCCGCTGCTCCCCTTCTAGCCTTTCCTTTTTCTTCGCTCGCCGTGGTTTTAGTAAATCAAATTTCTGCGCGACAACGAGAGGCAGGTTATATATCTCCTCTCGCTCGGGTCTCGTTGGAAAATTCTAAACGGCGAACGTTAAACGACTAGCGTGTCCCGACGGATTGTTTTTATTCCGGGATCCACCAACGGGAAATTAATTCCTCGATTTTCGAATCGCGCGCGAACATTTGCAAAATATCTCGCGGAAATTCATCAAACGGACAATCGGTTACGGATACGTTTCTCGTTGAAACGTTGTTTCCCTGCTCGGTGGCCACGTTTCCTATTCGTTGTCTCCTATAATTTTTCCATCGAATAATTCCACACGTTTTATTTTTCATACGACGGTTTCGTCGATAACCGCGTTGATAAAAATCGAAATACACTTCGAGAATCGTTCGATCGGGGATAACCGAAGATCGATCCTTCATATCGTCGTTCGGGAAGAATTCAACTGCTGGCGGTGTTATAACCGGTAATGTCGGCCGATATTAACGGTGATAGGCGATTTCGCGAGAAGAGACAGGATATACCTGGGGGAAAGTTTTTTACCCAATGGAAAAAGACGCGAGGGGAGAGAGGACGAGCGTAAAACGGCCCTTAAAGGAGACACGCGGAGACACGGCGGGTTAATGCTTCTGGTTAACAGTTGATACTTGGCGTGCGTGTGCGCGTTTGACTGGCGACCTTGTTTGCTAATCGAATCTGCGCGGCGGTGTATCGCGAAACCCGTTTAGCGGTAAATTAACGAAGAGCGCGTTTTCGGTGACGCGGCGCATCGGTGGAAAGTCGTTAAGCGGCATTAAACGGCGACGAGACACCGGCACGCGGGGTATATAATGAAATACTTAACGAAGAAGCTTCTCGATGCGGAACGCGCGTCGTCCGTCTTCCGTAAAGCGACATTTAACGCAACGTCGTAACGGTGGAAACGGGCTCCTCTTTTTCTCTCTCTCTCTCTGCTCGCTCGCGCGGACGCGGCGAATGGTAAACGCGCGCGGGCAGGCCTGCAATTCCGCTTACACGCCGGCGTGAGAAAAAAAGAAAAGGAGAGGGGAGAGAGGAAGAAGAGAAGAGAGAGAGAGAGAGAAAAATAAGGCCGATGATTATCCGTGCTCGGCCAGCGCGAAAACACCGGCCGGCTAGTTGTACTTTCGATATCTCCGGCCGGAATCGATCGGCAATGATACTTATGATAGCCGATGCCTTAAGAGCGCTCGTTAAGTAATTTCTTGTCGCGAAATTGAAATGCAGTCCTTGAACGGCCGTTTGCTCCGACAGCCGCGCCAACGCGAGCGCGCGAAAAGCCGTTTTCCCAAAGGCGATCGTTATCGCCCCGATACCACCCCCGCACCACCCCTCACAGCGCCTTTATACGTATCCTTGCGAGTGTCTTTTAAGCGCGGTCACGCCACGACCGCGCGATCGCGACGATGAGTTTTCGGGGACACGCGAATAACGAATACTCCGGTGAAAAAGGGGAAACCACGAGTGCAACAGAGTGAGAGAGAGAAAAAAAAGGAATAATTACGGGTTAATGCGCGTCGTCGACGGTGATTAATGACTTCATAAACCGCGCGGCGCGCAAAGTTAGGTTACGCGCGCGCGCACGCTCT
Organism: Euglossa dilemma; assembly: GCA_002201625.1. Taxonomy (NCBI): domain Eukaryota; kingdom Metazoa; phylum Arthropoda; class Insecta; order Hymenoptera; family Apidae; genus Euglossa; species Euglossa dilemma. The sequence continues at coordinate 717,009 of NIJG01000075.1, read as the reverse complement.
GCGGCGGCGGTGTTTCCCGTAATTGCCGGATCGTTGCGACGTCGACGCGGGTCACCGTGGAGAACGATTAGAGGAGATGTAATCGTGCCGAACATCGCGAAGGAGAAATCTGAAATTCGCGAAATCAGGGTCGATAGTTGCGCGAGCGTGTCTTACGTTGCCTGCATCACCCTCGTGACACGACCCAAATTCGCCGAGGGTCGCTCTCCTACTCCTCCGACACGCTCGTCCCCCTGCCGTCTCCCCTCTGGCCGCCGCCGCTGCCATTTATCCACTCATCCGCTGTCCTCGATAAGTTTTGACAGCGTTCCTCTAATCGGTTCGTGCTGTAGGTGTGTACGCGCGTGTGTATACAGCGCGCGGCAACTCCCCTTGTTAAAAAGTGGCCGGAGAACAATGGCGAAGCACCTTGTGCCTCCCCCGTTATGCTAGCGCACGACTTCTAACGTATCACAGACGCACTCGATTTCAGCGCAGAAGAGGCCGATTGTGCGCAGGATAGAAGGGAAGCGGAAGGGCGGCGGCGGGGGGAGGAAGGGGGACGCGAAAGCCTGCTGGTTCGGCGGTATATTGACGTACGATCCGATATACGCGACACGACCGGACTTTGTTATGCCGTAATAGCGCACCCCTAGGGAGGACAGAAGTCTGGAAGGACTCTCCGTTTGTCCATCCGCCCCTGTCGAGCGAAAAAAGCTCAGCGAAGAGAGCCTGACGAGTGGGGCCTCTGCGCTCGCTCCTCTCTTTCTCTCTCTCTCTCGCTCCTTCCATGCCTCTATTTATCTCTATCCCCCTTAAACCCTGTTTTTCTCTCCCTCGAGGTACCAGAGACAGGATAAGAGAGTGCGAGAGAGAGTGAGCAAGCGAGCAAGGCAGGCGTGGGTGGCCAATAGTTTTGCCCCCTACTCGACCGCCGCAGAGCGGCCTACCACCACCTTTTCACAGCGTTCCGACTAGTCCGCGCGGACTGCACGACGAAACGTCAATGAAGCCGCAACGACGGGACGAGGCGCGCGGGCCTGGCCGCGCGTCCGCGATTGGCCGAGGTCGCCGCGTGATTGGCCGTTTTTAAAAGCCGCCTCGCGGCGCACGGAAAGAGGGGTTCTTTGCTTAAGAACAAGCCGCGACGATTGGGCAAGTCGGCCGGAGGAGCGCTGGGATTGGTCCGCGGGTCCGCGCGGACTACCGGCAGGAGATGCGAGGGGAACTTATACTCGGGCCACCCCGATGGTAAGGTCGTCGGGGTGGAAAACGCTCAAATGGGGTGGTTTAACGCGAACCTCGGTGCCAGAAGGACCCGCCACCGTGAGGGCTCTACGCCCCTCTCCAGACCCGGGGGGCTCCGGCTCGTCGAAACAACGTAACGACCAGCGAAATTAGGTAATTCGGCCTCGTAATAATGCGCCGCCACCGTCCTACCCCCGCCCCTCCGCGCTCCCACCGACTCTCTGCGCCCCACCTCCTCCTTCTCCCTCTCCTCCTCCTCCTCCTCCTCACCGCCGCGCTTCTCTTTCTCCACCTCGTCGCCCGCCTCCTCCTCCTCCCCCGCGTAGTCGGTAATGAATCGGGTACGATGGAAATTAGGGGCTCACTGGACGCCACCCATTCCCTTCTCTCATCTTCGCCCGACACCGTGTTGCCTTCTTCTATACGGTGCTTACCGGTCCGCGATGTTTGTTAAACGTATAGTCCGTGGTAATTCCGACCGTGAAATCGCGGTGGCAGAAAGAATTCGTATTTAGACTCGTAACCGATCGATGCCGGTTTTTCGTTATGTGCGTGTGCCTGTGTGTGTGTACAGCGTTCGGTATCGAATCGGTTCCGGTACCGACGGTTATCCCCCCGCTCGCTAACCGTTCTAATCACGGACCATTCGAAATACGAAATAACCGTTCCACTTACGTGGCGATCGGTGATTCAATGGATTCGCTCGGTTACCCGAAAAGTGACTATTACCGCAACTGAAAATTTCCACCCCTAGCGCCTCCGCTGCGTGGAAACTAAGCGAGCCACCACGTTTTTCCTTCTCTCTCTTTCTTTCTCGCGGTCTTGGACGTTCGCGAAAAACGCGGTGGTAAAGACGCGAGGCTGGCGAAATCGGATACTCCAGTTTCGTTGTCATGCATCTGGTCAGCGACGGTTCCTTACCCTCGGCTCGGTCGCGAGGTTGCCTATACGAGTCCGGAGCCCAGAAAATGTGTAATGAACCGAGGACAATAGACTTTCAAGCCCGGAGGCTAACCGGCCGCGACCGCGGCGAATTTTTTTTTCTCCCCCCGCCACCCCGACTCTTCTCGCCCGATCCGTGGCACTTGCGTGTCTCGTTTCTTTCGCGCGTTTTTCTTTTTTTTTTTTCAGCTCCCCTCGCTCGTGTGTCTTTCTTTTTTC
>NIJG01000075.1:650033-705107 GCA_002201625.1 Euglossa dilemma | reverse complement strand
GAAAATGGGATTTAAAAATTGCCATTACACTGACAAGAAGTCACAAGCAACGATAGAAATTATACCGTGCAGTAAATATTGTTAAACGTATTAAAAAACAACATCATCTTCATAAACGGATAGAACTTTCCGATAGACCTAATATTTTTCGATCTCGCTAGTCTTTCCATGGGAATTTAGGCCCCTTGATAGTAATTTGTCTTCGTGTCACGGAAGGCTGGTATGTAAGACAAATTATTCCGAGCATCGGCAAGGGTTGCGACCCGGCTGCTCTGCGATTAGGCTAGGGCCGAAGGGTGGCCTTGGAAAACAGGACATCGACGAAACAACTTCCACCGAACCACGACATTCATTAATACGAATAGAGCGTTACAAAAAGCATCTCGTACCTTTCCTGAACCCGAAAAGCTTCGAGAACTTTCCGGCAGAATCTTCTCGCGGTAAGAAAGAAATAAACTGGACTCGAGGGAAGGAACAATACTCGGGAAAATGGAGGACAGGGGTCAGAGGCTGGGCCAGTTCCGCGGCGTATCTCGCGGACGAATTATTCGCCGGTAACCGGGTGAAACGAGTCGATCGTTCGTTTACATTTACGCCTCGTTTCGCGCGCCGGAAACTCCTCGGCGTTCGTCCATTCGTTTTCCGCCAAGTCGTTGGAGCGATCGCCGGGCCAGCCGAGCGGAGAACGGCGTAAAACTTGGCTGAAACTCGCCGGCCAACTTCCACCGGGCCAATAAAAATCTCGAACCGCTTCCGAGCGTGGCGGGGCGCCGGCGGGGGTTGAAACGCGTCTGCGAATTCTTTATTTCAAGCCCCGCGTTCTCCACCCCGCCGATTTTTCTCCCTTTTCCTCCATTTCTCGTTTCCTCCGTTCGCTTAGCTCGTTAGAAAGCGCGCTCCACTTTCTTTGCTCCAACGATCCCCTGTTACCTTCTCCGCGGTGGAAATTACCCGGCGGATATTTCGGTTTCCGGTCACTTCCGAGCTTCGCCAGAGGTTAGCTGCTCGCTGTTCGCCGTTTCCCGCGGACGCGAGTGTCGTTTCGCGCTTGGTCCGATAAATTTTCCGAGTGGAGAGATTTTAAAGAGAGAGAGAGAGAGAGAAGATAAACGTCGGATCTCGAGGGGATAATTTTGGCGCGGGACGAAATTTTTTCTCCGTTCATCGCGTTGGTGGATTTACGATTTTTTTCGACTCCTACGATCGGCCGTTAAAGCGACCGCGAGTAAGCTGCTTACGGGTGAAACGCGGGTCAGTTGTAAATAGATCCGACAGGCCTTGATCTATAGATCGGCACCTATTACCGCGAGGTTGTAAACTATTTCAAGGACGGCTGGTTTGCGCTATTAAGAGGATCAAGGGAAATCCTCCTTGGCTATTCTAAATATTACAGAGTATTAACTCCGCGTTTACCTTTCGCGCGTGTCATTCATATCCCGCGTCGTCGTCCGGATAAACATAACCTGCGATTCCGGGATCGATTAAAACCAGCCTTCCATGCGTCGAAAACAAGTTATTTACGTCGACGTTCCGTCGTTACGGTCGCGTTTCTTTAAACCCCGGACTGCAATTTTCCCCGGGATATAAGATCCACGGGGTAGAGAGGGAAAAGGAGCAATATAAGTTTCAAATAAACAGCGCGGAGTTTACATTCAATAAGAGCAGCAAGAGAAAACGGAGAAAGGGCGCGCAGAAGAAAACGTGTAAAAGGAAAAGAACATAAGTCTTCTCCAAATAAGCAGCGCGGAATTTACATTCAATAGGGACATTCGGAAAAAGCAAAGGAAACAAGCGAAAACGAGCGGACGAAGAATAACGAAAAAAGAAAAAGAAAGGAAAGAAACGGAATAAAAACGTAGAAAATAAGGTCTGCTAAAATCGCAAATCGTAAACTGAACAGTATAGAAATTACACGCGAAAAAGAGAGAGAATCCGTAGAAAAAGAAGCGACGTAAGTATCCTCGAAATAAGCAGTATGGGGATCCGTTAAGGAAAAAAGGAACGCAGTGGAGAATTTACATTTAATAAAGGCGCCAAGGGAAAGAGAGGAAAGGAAAAAGCGAGGCGAATATTAAAAATAAAACTACGCGAGAAGCAACGTAAGATCTCTGTCTCCGGGAAATAAGAAGCACGGAATTTCCATTGAACGAGATCACGAGCATCACAGAAGAAGCTGTCCAGGAGGCGATCGCTAGTCGGACGGACGCGTCGCGACGGCGAAAAGTGGTCGGGCCCCTGTCACGGCCTCGGCGAAAATTACTTTCCGATAATCCCGGAGTTTTTGATCCCGGTAAATATGGATTAACCCAATTCGATTATTCATTCGAGGCCCGGCCGTCGGGACGCAGGGGCGTGCTCGCGGAAATAGAGCAATAATCCCGATTAAAAGCGCGGCGATCGGCGCGTTTTTGTTGCGATAAAAGGTGGAAAACGGGCGCGCGTTAATACGCGCGTCATTATATCGGGATTAAAAAGCTTTTTGTTACCCCTCGATAACATTATTATTAATTTCAAAGCGCCGCTCCGGCAACCCCTCTTTCCGGCGTGCCGCGCCAACCCCACGCGCTGGTTTCCGCTGAAAAACCGGCTCTCTCGCGCTTGCATTTCATTATTACACCGAGCTGGCCGGCTGAGTTATCGTTCCGCGCCGTCGTTTTATTTACCTTCCCCTGCCCGCCGCTTCTCGATCTATCGCCGATCGAGGCGAGCGCGAATTATCGTCAGCCCGAGGATCGTTTCCGTGCGTCGTAAATGCGTGCACGATGTAACACGCGTGCGGCACGCCGCGCGAGCAAAGTCCTTCTCGACGGATTATAAACCGGCGGCGAAGTTTACAGCTCACTCGCGGCTAATCCGATCGGAGACGCGCGGCGAATTATCCGCGAGACGAACGGGCCCGAGAGATTGCCGCGATATCTGGATTCGATCCGCGGTAATAAGACGTGCTGAAAAGTCTGCGAGTCGTGGCGTAAGGCCCATTCCGATCGATCGCAGCGACACTACGATGAAACGGGTAACTAGAATTGTCATCGGTGGTGGAGATACGTGTACGAGTTGCTGACCACTCGGTTTCGCGTCTTCCTACCACCGTTTCAATGGTCGCGTCGCTTTTTATCTCCACCGCGAATTTATTCTCGTTGTATTCTTCTCCTCCTCTCGAGCGATTCACCTCCTCTTTCCCCCGGGACCCGCGGGGACCGCTCGCGTTTGACAGATCGATGGCCGTATTAAACGCGGAAACGACATCGACGAGGTTTTATCCGACGCGTTCACGGCCTACGCGTGAAATCTTTCGGTCGGCTCGTATTTCAATAATGCATGGCGCCGCTCAAACTGCACGATAAACCGCCTATCGATCGCGCGCCACTATTACTGTCGTTTCAACAACTGTTGCTGCCGGATTAGTGGTGGCGTGCCGGGCCACGCAATCCGCGGTAAATAACGATAATTACGTAGCTTCAACCTGTGCACGTCATTTTTCCCGGTTGCCCGCCTCGGTTAACTCCCTTATGCCGCTAGACCGATCGATTTTTTACAAGCCCGCGCGTTACACCGTTATCGTTACCGGGTATGTAATTAATAATTTTTACCATATCGCCGGAGAATTAATATTTTCGGTTACACACGCTCGACTTGATAGCTTCTCTAACGCATCGAGTAACACCACCGAGGGAATGAAACTCGCGCGAGTTAACCGGATCGGCAAAGAAACACAGGGAGCGCGTGTGGCAATTAAACAAAAGAGATTGCCGGCCGGCCCGGAGGGATAAAACGAAGAAACAGGTACGAAAGGTCGGTTTAAAGTACCGGGACGCGTAATACGAATTAATTCGAGCGCATCGTAACGCGCGGTAAGAACCGGGCTGGACGAAGCTACGCGGCACGGGGGAAGAGCGAAAGAGCAGGGGAACGCGATGAGCCAGAACGAGTGGTGGTGTACAACGCGGAACGAAGGAGAAAGAGGGAAAGAGCAGGGAGAGACAATGACCGGGAAGGGCAGGCCGGGGGAGGGCGCGTGATATACGTATACACAAGCGAGGTGTAACGCTAACTCATCGTTATCACGAAACGGTTGGCCATTATTTTCCCCCGATGATGGGCCGCGACTCGCGTAATATCTTGTACGTGCGGACCGTGCCGCGGTCCGGCGTTGTTTGCGGGCCGCGCATGCGCGCTGCGACCCGGCCTGCACGGACAGTGCAGACTACCGCGCCGACGTCCCCCGTGGTCATACACGGGCTACCCGGAACATTATTGTTACACAGTTGTCCATTGTCAGCGGCGTAAAATGGAGACGCGAGGCAGGGATATTATTAATGATCGTCGTTCGCGCCCGAAACCTGAACCGGCCAGGGCCCTGATTCCCTGCCTTTTCCGCTCTCCTTCCTCTCATTCCACGTTTCCTCTACCACGGTTCTTTTTTTTTCTTTCTTTCGTCCTTTTTCTCTCCCCGTCAGGCAACGAGATCGAATTGCTCGCGGTTGTTAGGCGACTGGAATTTCGTAGGCCGGAATACGTAAGTGGAAATTCGGCGCAGATCCGACGGCTGATATAAACGCGAGCCGTGAATTCGTGGATAACCCATCGAATTGCTAATTGCTGTTTAAGTATGGATATTTTACTTGCCGGCCGGCTACCGTGACTAATTAAGCTGTCTACTCGTTAACCGAAATTTCTGGCCGCCAAGTATTTGTACGAATTCGGGGAGCCGGCGAGCGAACACACGCGAGAGATGCTGCTGCAGATAAACCGCGAATGATAAACCGCGTGTAACGACGCGGCACTTAAGTAAACGATGTTAGATAAGAATCTCAAGGATGACGGGAGGGCGGAAGAGGAAGGGGGAAAAAGGAGAAATACGAGCATCGATTTTCTCGGGTGAATTTCGAGCCGCTTCTCCGGTCTCTCGCTCGCCTGTCTTTTTAATTAATTTTATCTCCTGCCCCGCCGCCGATCGCCGATTCCCGTCGTTATTTATTAGCGCGGGTAATTGGGAATTTTTCCCCGCCGCGGTGTCGTTTACTCGAAGAAATTATCTACGCGAAGATAACGCGAAAAAATACACTACTCCCCGCCACGCGCGATTACGAAATCGTGTTTACGCTCGTTACCGACAGCAACGGCCCTGACCACGTTAAAATAAACCGAAACGCTAAACGATAAATCCAAAACGGGTGTAAAATAAATTTTCACCGTATCTAGAACGAGTCTCTTTCGGTACGAATTGCAGGGAAAACGTCTATACTCGTGGCTCACCGAACCTGTAGAGGTTTCGTGTGAATACGAATTAAAAAATGGGATTAAATTCGAAACGAATCCGAGTAATGAAATAACGAGGATACGCGTGTGCGCGAGGTAATGAGATTCGCGTTGGAATGAACGAAAAGTCGGCGAGATGTTCAAGTTAATCCCAAGATGGCTGCTAATCCGAGTTCGATCAGCGGAGTTATGTTAGACGGTCGTAAAAGCTGAATTTTCGGGCGGCAAGTTGGCGGATTTCTGAACCGGAGGAATTTTTCCAACGGCCGGCTACCTGAGAGAGAAATCCTCTTTGTGCTTCGTGTAAAGAATCGTATTTGCCAGTCGTAAATGACGGTCGATGGGTCACCGTAATCGTTCTGCCGCACGAACCACCGCACAATAAAAGTAATCGACTACTTTGCCTGAGTAATACGCCGAGCGGCAAATGTTTTCCCGGAAAATGCCTCGGGGCTCGTGAAATTGACTTAAGGCCCGTTTCGATGACGCCGAGATACGGCAGGGCTGAATATCCACCAAGGTAACAGAATTTTTCTTTATCGCACCTCTCGCTATTTCCGGCCTCGCTGTTTACGAGGTGGCAGAGCTCGGTTAACGATTGCGAAAATTGCGAACGAATAGAAGAAAGCTTTTCTAATTCCCGCTACTCGGGTGTAAAACTTCGGGAGACTCTGGAATTTACGAAAGTTTTGGAGTTTGGAATTTTGTAAGTTATATCGAAATCTGTAACGGAGATTCGAAATTATCGAGATTTATAATACTTGAAACTTTAGACATTTTTAAGATTAGAAATTCTCGGAATTTGTAATAGCCAAAGTTCTGAAATTTGTAATCCTTGAAATTCTCGTAACTTCTAAGATTTGAAACTACCGAAATATTCAAGAAATTAAAGGGATCGGAAATTGTCGAAATCTGTAATGAAGATTCGAAATTACCGAAATTTATAATGAAACTTTCGAAATTTTTGAGATTGGAAATTCTTGGAATTTGTAATAGTCAAACTTTCCGCAATTTGTAATCGTTGAAATTCTCTTAACTACTAAACTACCGAAATATTCAAGAAATTAGAGGGATCGGAAATTGTAGAAATCTGTAATGAAGGTTCAAAATTACCGAAATTTATAAAACTTGAAACTTTCGAAATTTTTGAGATTGGAAATTCTCGAAATTTGTAATGGTAAAAATTTCTGACATTTGTAATCCTTGAAACTCTCGTAACTTCAAGGACTTGAAACCACCGAAATTCCCAAAACTCGAAATCGCAAAAATTTCAAACACTTATCAGTACAATCAGTGATATTCGTGAAAACCTCCGCAAACGCCATAATAAAAATAGACCCAAGCGAAGCTATACCAAGACGCGAACATATTCGCCCCAAACCTAATATTCTTTCCAACCTACGTTTAAAATTTCCGGANAAAAAAAACAAAAAACAGACAGAATTTCAAATTTTCGAATATCGAAACTTTCTCAACTTTCAAACCATATACGTAACATTCATAACACTGCAAAAACCGATTGGAAAAAAGAAAAACATTCCCAAATTCAATTAAAAAATCTCCAACCTAACCACGCTTCGATTATTCGATCCGTGTTATACCTGCATCTCGATGAAACGCATAAACGAACGAACAATCCTAACACCGGAAAGATGGTTTCCACTGAAATTTTCGAGTCACTTTCCGTGTCTGCTGAAACGACACATTAACGCAGTACAAAGTCCCTGAGTTTTGTAATTGCAGCACACACCGGAACAACGATGCAATTTCGCCGAGCTCGGTCACTCGATCGTTAAGCGGCCGTTGAATGCTTAACTGGCCAGTGTCGTCGACGGGAATTATCAAACAATTATCGCCGTATCTTCGTTCCGCGACGCACGAGAAAGTGAATATTCCGCGGATATCGGTGTGAAATCAGTCAAGGCTGGCTTTCTGCAAAATCGTTTGCACGTCGAGGGGAAGCCGGAATAAATAAATTTCCTTCCTGCACGCCTCGGCGAGCGAAGGCACGCCATCGACGATCGGCGAGTTTTCTAAAACGCGTAATTCGGCGTGGATGTGCGCAATCGTTGACCGGGAAACGATTATGGAACATGGCGAAACGAGGAAATACCGCGAAGACGATTACGCGATAATGGCAAAGACACCGCGCGTCCTCGAGTTACGGTCGTAAGCGTAGTATCGATGAGAGAAAGAGAGAGAGAGGTGGTAACTTCCGTTCGTGTAATAATAAACGTGATAAACCGTAAATTAAAAGAGAAACAACAAACGCTTAATGAGGAAAGTATAAACATATCGAACAGTGTTAGCGTGGAATAAGTTATCATTTTATTCTGGAAAGTTATTTATCGGAGAAGTATTTAACTTTGATTCCCAATATCTCTATTCCATTCGCGATAAAATTGCACCGAAATTTGAGAATTCCTTCGAATTTTGTGCTTATTAAAACGGATTATTCGTAAATTAATAACTCGACGAGGATTTGTATAATTTGTGACGGGTTTGAAAAATAAAATAGAAGAATTAAGAATGATTATTCGATGCAATTATTTCTGTTCCTATTTAGCGGTAGAACTACTATTGGTAATATGCAGCTGTTTTTGATTTGTTTTTGACAATTACGTATACTCCTATATCTTCATTATATGATATTAATTAATATCAATTGCACGCATTATATTTATGTATACCTTATCAAAATGGTAATACTAGTATTAATATATATCGATATCACTTATCATATGAAATCTTCTTTCCACAGTTTATATCCCAGTAACGATATAATTTATTACATACGATATCCTTGAAAATTCGATACTCGATCGTTCCTATATATAACATCTTCGTTATACAATTCCACGTATATTATTATTACTACTATTTAACGAACATCAAAATTACCTATTCCACGCTCGATTTTCGAAACTTCCAGCACGAGATATTTCTGGACTCGAAATTTTTCGCATTCCCTGGAATTCCACGCGGCATACCCATACGGTACACCTTTAATATCTCAGGAATCACAGCCGAATTTCTGCCGAAATTTCTCCCATCGTTTCACACTCGTCGGATTTATTAGATTCCCGGTGCATCGGCCGGTCGAAATCCGCCAGTGACCTAACATCGCGACGTCCGTCGCCCATTGCGAGACAAAACGAGAGATCAAAGGCAAAGGGAAGGAGAAAAACGAAAAAGCGAAAAAACACCGTCGGGGGAAAAATAAAAAAAATGAGAGATATAGAAGAGAGAGAGAGAGAAGAGAAAAGAGGCGAAAACCAGCGAATCCACGGGGAGATTTCGGCGCGAGCTAATTCCGCATTGGAAAAACGGAAGGGAGACGCTTGTACACGCGAGGCCGCGGAATATTTTTAATGGAAGGCCGCGTACAGAGGGCAGGCGCGCGCTAATGACTTTTAAATATAGTTTTGCCTGCAGAAGTCCCGGACAAATTGCTGCTGTAAAACTGTTTCGAGCGGTGCTCGTTCATTCGGTCAACTGGCGTTTCCGGTTTTTTCTTCCGTGCGATTTGTACACACGTTTCGCGGATTAAACCCGCGGTGGCGAACATGTGAACCGGGTCAGATGCGCGAAATTTCCAATTACCAGCACGTGGACGTTCGAACAGCGTGTTAAAAGAGCGAGCCAACTCCGGCTCGGACGCGGAGAGAAAGGGGCCACCAGAGAGCCTCTCTCTGTGTATATTCTCGTATGTGTGTGTATATGAGAGAGAGAGGTTTCGAAATGGAAATGAAAGGAAAACACGGCGAGGGAAAAAAAGACAGAAAGAGAGAGAGAGAGAGACAAGAACTCGCGAGTAATTGGCCGATCCATTTCGAAAAGCGTACAACGTTTCCCCCTTTCGTTCGGCCATTCCTGATGGCAATTATTATCTCCTGACGTTTCGATACGATCGTGCAGGTTATTAACGTGCAGCCGGTCCCGCGATAGATGGAAGAAAAATATTAGAAACAAATGAGGCGTGCCTGGTTATTCGCCTGGTAGATTGAAATCGTAAATTCATCACGTTCGGCCCGTTTCCAACGGGATCTTAATAAATGTTCCACGGTAATGGATGCAACGGTGCACGCCGATTTTCACGTTCCTCTACTTCCGGATGGTTTTTCCATCGTCTAACGAGCTTGCGGTCGCGTGAAGGAGTTGATGGGGTTTTCTGAACGAACCTCGAGTGTACTGCTGGTTGAGAATCACTGGTTTGTTTAACACTAGGTTTACGGAGTTTTTTTGCATACCTATTTCTACGGACACCCGTTAGATTTAGGGTAATGAAAAGCAGATATTTTCTTTAAAAAATAAACAATGGGTTTAATTTGAAAATAATCGGAATATTAACAGACGTAATATAAGTTAATTAAATCTGTTAATATCGTATAATTGAAGCAACCCATTCGTCAAATTGACGGGTCCCGTAAATCTAGTGTTAATAACGAAGTACTGTTTTCCTTTTCTTTTCTTTTTGAGATGGTTATAGTTTGGGGAAGGTTTTATAGAGAGAGAAAAATGGGAAATTGAAGATATCGTGGTGGTGGATTGTCACTGGTATGTTTAACAGCGAAGTCTTATTTTCTTTTCGTTTCGAGGGGTAGTTATGGTTGTTTTGGAGAGTTCGAGATGGCAAGCTGAGCGTGTTTAGTGGTGAATTGTCACTGGTTTGTTTGATAGTCTTATTTTCTTTTTGGACAGTGGTTATGGTTGTTTTGAAGAGTTTGTGGATCGCGATTAACCGTTTTGCTTAATAGGAAATGAATTTATAATGCTTGAATTTTCTCTGGGCGATTATGGTTACTTTGAAGAGGTCGAAATGGAAAGCTGTGGTCGCTATGGTAGTGGATTGCGATTCACCGTTTTGGGTGATTATGGTCGTTTCAGTGTGTTCGAAACGAGAAGCCGAGAGTCACTGTCTTGATTAATAGACGCGGTTTTTGTTAGTGAATCTTTGATAATTTACTTTTTTATTTTTAATGTAATCGTAATCGTTTCCGAGAACTGGAAATGTAAAATTATGGATTTCCGCGAATGTTTTTAAGAGATACGTAGGAATTTTCGGAATTTTCACGAGTGTATTTTTCCTAGCCGAATCTGAACATACGTGTCTCTCGTTTAATTTCGCCAACCGTGTCGCTGCTTTCGAAAATATTCGTAATTGGCTTCTAACCGACCGAACGAAATACTCGTTACACGGGCGTGCAATGGCAGCCAATTTCATTCGATTAAAAAATGAAAACCGCCTTTCTTTTATTTATTTTCCCCCGTCGCTTTGTTACGTCTACCAATTGTCTGTAACTCCGCCATAAATTGCACAAAACTGCATATTCCGACGCGCCAGAGGATAATAATAGTACGCCAATAAAACCATCATCCTCGACGTCATCGCGTATTAACTTTAGCCATTAATAATTCGCCCAATTTTTTCCCTACACTTTTTGACAACTTGTCGTTATACCTTAAACTCGATATAAAAAAAAAACGAACACGAGGCAGTATCTAGATTAAAAACAACTACGCGTGAAATTCTGCAGAAAACACACGAGACTTCCTTATTTTATTTCGCAATGATCATCATCTGAATAGCCAAACAATGTTTGCACGTAGATTTTTTCTCTGCGGAAGAATAGAAATTCAAAGATTTCCTGCTATAAAACAGACGATATATTTCAGAACGGTAAATAGAAAATCGTATAATAATAACAATAATAATATAATAATAGTAATATAATAATAATAATTAAAACACGTAGAACTATTTAATTCCAACATTCGCGCACATTTGCGACACCCTAAATTTAACCCTTTGCACTCGAGAGGTGACTCTCAGTCACCGTGAAATTTTGAAGTCCCATATTAATTAATACGTCAAATTAATATAACAATATTAAAACGTCAAAGGTAATATAACAATACGTGAATTATTATACGATTCTTTGTTTACAACACAAAAACAAAACGCCAGTTTTATAGTAGAAAATCTGGAAATATCTACTCTTCCGTTGCCAAAAAATCGTCGAGAGCAAAAGGTTGATATATCAGTTAACACCGGTCGCCAGAATTTTGTTACAAATTTATTAGGGCGTCCGGCGAGCGACCCTGTAACAAAGATGGAGGCGTCGGTGCGACGGCAGCGCCGCCGCGAAACGGCCGGGTTGTACGGTAATAATTCAGCCGGTAGTCGAATTAGAAGCGGGATAACAACGGTTTCCGGACTGGCCGGTGCACAAGTACCGTATGAACCGGAGCGCGATCTTTCGGCCGCGCGTGTTCGTTCATTCCGACTGTAATCGATCGGGCGCGACCGCGATTCCGTTTAATAAATGTCAGTTTCATTTTAAAGGCCATTCCGTAAGTGAGCCGACAGTAATTATCGATAATGCACGGCAATAATATTTCCTTTCGTACGGGACCGTTTCGCCCGATAAGCGCGGAGCCAGTGGCGTAGCTACGAGTCCCATCACCCCTCGCGCGATATCGTTAGATATCCATTCAACTCCATTTTCAATTCGATTATCTCCACGGATCTCTGTGCGAGAATGCGTACTTTGTACGTACAATATTATACTACCGAACATTTTCCACCGTAAACGAGTAGATTTACGAAGACACAAGGCACAGGTCAATCGAAAAAAGCCTAAGTGGTCCTTGTTATAACCATATTTAACCGTTTGATTTTATGTCGACGAAATCCAGCTACATTTGCGGACAACTGACGGTGCGTCAGATTTAATGTAAACAACACATTTTAAAATACAATATTATGATAACAGTGCAATAATGCATTACAAAATGAAACATTTTGTAATTTATTTAACCGCGGACGGTTAATAAACAATATCAGCAATCTCTACAATACTCTCTTCGCTACAAGAAAACCATTCGATTATCGAGAAGCTTATTTTTTTATCAAGAATTATTCATCGAATTTTATGTTTCTATATAGTAATATCTATTAAACATTTAAACTCTAGGAAGATGAATTATACTCGTGAATTTTTCCGTGATACAGTTAATTACGGCACGCGTTATATTAACTCGCGTACGTATGCAAATACTCGCGGGAATAAAAATAAAAGCCTGCCACGTGCCGCATTCCAGCTGGTTCCATCTCGACCCACCCCTGGTCGGTCACCGCGGCAATCCGTTCCATCTCTTCGTCGACCAATGCTTCCAGCAACCGTGCCACACCAACTCGCTAGCTTCACCCTATCTTCGAAAAGAGAAGGTTGCACGCAGAAAAGCACTATCCTCCTGACGAGTCGACGAAACACATCGTTCCCTCTGGCATACACACAGCAATGTTCAGCAATGTTCACGGAGTCAGTCTGCCGTTCCCACAGAGGATCGGTGGTTGTCGGGGATCGTTAGCAGGTACGGGGTGTCGGGGCCAATCGAATTCCGGCAAGAAGCGAGCCTTAATAAGTCAATAAGCTCCTTCTACGGGGAATGATCACGCAAATAGCAGGGACGGTGGCACCGACTGACGTCACGGAGTTAATTGATTCGAAACACGACCACGGTCTGCGCCTTGCTATCAAAGGAAGGGCGTACAATGGGGGAGATAAATCATTCCTCGGAACGACGAGAATAATTGGAGCGTGCGACGATAATGGAATTCGAAAAGAATTCGTTATAACGCCTGAGCCACCCTGAAATCCCTTTCTCCCGCCACCCCTTCGACAAATCCTTACCCTCTTCGCCCTGACACTTGCACGCTCCGTCCCCCTCTGTCTGCCAACGAATCCGTCCTCTCGTCATCGGTAACGCGTCTTCCACCGACGCTCTGCCAAATGGAAAACGGCCCTTTAACCATCCCACCGATCCTCGGATCAGCCTAGACCGATGCTTCCGCAATTTTTCACCCCTTCGACTCGACTCGACTCCATCGTTCGGAATTAACCGAGACTTCGGCATTGTCGCGAAATTCTTCTTCGGTCCCTTCGCGAGTCACCACTGTCATTCACACTCGCGATATCGTAGATAAAAGGTTTCTAATCTGTCAAGGAATTTCAACAATTGCAAGAAAATCGCTAACAATGCGAAACGGTTTAATAAACTTTTGTATCTTTGGGCAAAAATTGTTTAAAGACGATTCTGTAAGGAATGGGTAGAATGAGGCAATAATTTTACACGCCTACCAAAGATAACAACGCGATAAATAACTTGGGAATAGAATGGGTACTGCCCTGAATGAAAGCGAAGATTGTTCGAAACGAAAGTGACCACGTGCAAGAGAATCGAGTGGAAGGACTATTTATGGGAGAGAAAGTTAGGTTAAGAATTAGAATAAAAGGAAATGTAGGGTGCGAGGGTAATGTTAGAGAGTCTAGAGAGAGTCTTGAGACTGTTATCGGAACAGTCATCGGTGTGAATGACGAGTGGATCCTTAGATTATGATTAGGCGAGAAATAAGGACGGATTCCTGGAATACTGTTGTGAATGAACAAAACCTGACCAATTAGTCATCAATGGTAATTATTTAGTCCTTTTTCGAAAAATGTTGACTTGCGTAGCTCTGAACAGTCACTTCTAACTGTACACCCGTTAAATAACCCGTTACTTCCATCGTTTTTTCACTGACCAAGTTTCTCTTGCATTAAAACGTCTCAACGGTACCAGTCGCAACAAATGTCTAGATCTAACACCTCTTTCTCCACCAATCCGCGTTCTCTGCATTAATTCCCAGCCTGTCCTACGGGACGTTGGAACCTGGTTTCGCTGAAAATCGTGGAAAGAATTGGTCGGGGCGATTAGCGTGGCAATTATGCGCCGAGTAGGTAAAGACCCCGGGGTCTTCTCTTCGGCTCACCCCTTTCCGCAAACCTCGCGCGTTCCTCTCGAATTAAGCGAGATCGGCCCGCGGGAAGAACGGTCGTTTGGAAGTTCTAAGCCGATGGTGCTAGGCGAATGAACAGTGGCGGAGAAAAGGAGGAGAAAGATGGCGGAGGAAGAGGAGTGGCGAGGGCGGAGGAAGGCAACCTTTCGACGTTTCCGATCGACTTCGTTCTCCTCCGATGCTCGTTCCGACCGTCTCTTTACCAACCCTCGAGCATTTTCTCACGCGAGAACCGTTTCATCGCGGTGTATACCTGCGAGGGAAGAAACATCGGCGAACGTGTGTGCAGCCGGCGTTGCGTCCGGGGGTGGCGGGAAGAATCGACTTGGCGCGGTTTGTTTGCTTCTTATTTACCCCCGGCACAGCTTGTTCCGATATTACGGGCTTTCCACTTCATTTCCACGCCGCCGACTGAGTTACACTTTCCGCGGCTAACCGGTTTAACGATTTTATACGACGCCCCCAGGTTCCAGCGAGGAAATCGCGATGAACGAACGGATGGAGGTCGAGGTTGGGGTGAAAGCCGGGAAATTGGAGTCTAGTGTTTTAAAGGAGAGTCCGGATGGATTTGGAAATTGGGAAAAAAATGGGCGAAATTGTTTTGGGCCGTGGCTTTCACAGGGAACAAGGCGGGGGATGAAAGTAATATCGGATTTATTCTTTTCGTCCGGTGATAAATTGTTCTTTTTAAGCAACGATGCAGTTGTACCGATTTTTTTTTTTTTTATCAACGCTTAGGTGTATCGGAGATAAGTTTTAAAATTGAAATCACTGGGCTGGCAGTGATTTTAAATTAACTACGATATCGGTATCTCGTTTACGTTCGTTGCCATTTGTTAGCATAAATATACGTAAAAGCATCCTGATATGTCGAAGGTTTATTGGCAAACACTCCCTGATATTAATTGCAGTTTATATGGTATAGTAATGTATAGTACACGTGGGTTTATCTATATTATAAAATATACACGTTACGTCGCATAGCTATAACGTACTATTTACGTTAAATTTAGGTTGATGACGGACACAATTTTCGATTCCCTGTTTTCTTTCCTAAATTTTATAATTCTCGAAACAGAAACTGAAAAGCTAAATTTCCAATCCAAAAATAAAGCGAAATATGTCGTCTAAAATTTTATAGAATATTATACCTACAGAAATATTGACAAATGTTTCTAGAACCAAATTATGCCACTTGTATCGACCACAAAATAATCTCTTTGATTTCATTTCACCAGAATTTTATACCATTATAATTTTTATACTAACGATTGCCTAACAAGAATAATTCTTTTATAAAATAATCTCGAACTTTTCGACATCTGAGTATCCAATTTTGTTGATAATAAAGTATCGTTATTCATGATACAATGGTCTCCTTGACACGAGTTTCAAACTGATCACAGCGCAAATTCTAAGACTAGTCTCTAACCACTAAAATAACAAATTTCACGCATGAAAAACCAAATAAAACGTAGAAAACAATCTCAACCTAATTCCTCGTTACTATCTCCGCACTAACAAAGTTGAAACGTTCAATTTCAAGTTCTTTCTAATCAGTCATCTGAATTGTCAAGTAACCAAGAGAAGAAGCTAAAAAACCAGGCAATCTTCGAAAAGCGAACTGAACAAACGTAAAATTCCGCAGCAACGTCAACCACGCACACACGTCTCCAATTTCCTTCCTCGCCATTACATATTCCACGTGATCCGAAAGAACTGGCCTAAAAGGCCGGCGAGCCCTGTTCTAACACCAGCTCCGTCGATTCCTGGTAAACCGTTGCTCCTAAAACCAGCCGGAGCTGAAAGCGATGGTCCCGGCTGCTTGCGTGCCAGGCAGCCGTGGAATTCGAACAGCAAATCGCTGTTAGGCCCGATCCCCTTCTCCGATCGTCACGAGAAGTCGTATTAATTAGAGAGCCGTGCCGTCCTCCTTACATAATTCACCGCGCGGCCATCCGAGAGCCGAGCTTTTGCATAACCCGCGCCGCCATCCTTCCCCGGGGGTGTCCGACCCGCGGCCAGGCTGTTCCTCGCACGCACATACACCCGGCCACGCATGCAACGCACGCGATCATCCGCACGCGAGGCCTGTAGACCTCGAGCAACGCGTACGCAACGGTCCCGGGAACAGACCCGATTGAAACGTTCGATCGGCCAACCGCTGCGGGTGATCGGAAGCGGATGTCGAGGATTCAGGACGAAGACGACGACGATGATGATGATAATGATGATGAGAGCCGGGAAGAACCGGTGGATTCAGGCATTCCTATATACGCTTCTTCCTACGTTCCTTCTTCGACGTTCCGGCCCTTTTGGTATGCGGCCCGGGCAGCGATCGCGGCGATAGAGGGGTAATGAAACGTGTGTGCCTGGGCCTGATAATGGTGATAGCGGAGTAATGAAACGTGCGCGCTCCGGGTTGATAATTGCCACGGTGCACCAATGAAATATGGCGCATGGAAATGGGGAATTATGGGAAATCGTGTTATTACCGCGCCAGCCGTGTAATCTTGCGACGTTGATGTCTAGATTCGATGACGGTGTTGATATTGGGATTTAAGGACCGGCCTCGTTCCTCCTCGAATTTCGATACCTTCGCGGAAGGTTTTCTCTCCGCGTTTAAATTCATTGCGGTACCCGCGCTCGTATGGAAATCTCCGCGAATCGTGTAATCTTGGAACGAGCCTGGGCCCGATATGCACCTCGGATTTGGATACTTTCGAGATTACATATGTCCAGGTATACTACTTTGTTGCAATTCGATGCACCGAGGTACGTAGGATGAAATTCGTGCAATCTTACGGAGACCGGTATTTAGGGCCGATGACGGCGTCGAGATATCGAAATTTAAGGATCCGCGTTATCGGTGTTTAAAGTTGGATATTTTCGAGGAAAAGAGCGGTTGGTGCCTCTGTCGAAATTCGATTTCGATACGGTATTCGAACTCTGTATCGTGGTACTCGAGAAGGCGACGTTATCGTGCCGGAACTTGAGGACGTTGGGCCGATAGCACCTGCTGCTAATGATCCTCATCGGTCATCTAAACTCGAGACTGACGCGTTCGTGGTCACGAAATACTCGATAGCCGTGTACTTTAATAGCGACAACTTGCTGCCGTGAGACCGAAGATCACGAGAGGTTAACTCGAGGACATCGAAACTTCAACGCTATGGTAATTATCGTAGACGTTATGGTTGTTGCAGAATGCGTGTCAATTATAATCGTTGTAAATTAACAGTAGCCATGCAAACACTGTGTCAAGTCAATAACGACTTTTGGGACTTGAGAACCTTCTTCTATGTTTATTATGTAGGCTATTTTCTGGAAAAGTCTCAAATTCGAATCAATATAAAGCACATTGACTGTCAACTACGAGATATCTTATAGTGGATTGCAATTGATTAAAAAAAATTTTCCTAGTAGTAAATAGGTTAATTATCACAACTTGTAATTTTTCTACCCGAATAAATGTACATATTTTACATTATACTATTAAACTTTATGTATTTGTTAATATACATTTGAGAAATTACGACGATAATATTCATCACCGAATGGAAATAATCAAAAAATCGTCTTCACTTTCGAGTTCGTTATAATCGAATAACGCATTTTTTAAGTGTTCTAACACTTCCAAGTTGACGTGCCCTTGACGTTAGAAATGAAACCGAAGATAACGCGAATCGCAATTGGAAATAAAAGCTAAGCCTCGAGTGGGACACGAGTGATTATTTCGACTTGAACGGTTAACCGTAACCTCGTTCGATCAAACGTCGAGACAATCACCGAAAAGATGTTCGATCTGGAAAGGAACATCGCGACAATCGCACGCCATCAGAGTACCATACGCCGAAACGCGTATATCAACAGTCCCACTCGGCATTAACGCTTCCCTCTTACCGGCGATAAAACTTTGTTGCGCCCGAAGTGGACAGGTGAGGGCCGACAGCAATTCATCAAGCCGTAATTCACGCGTCGGTACGTAGCCAAGACATCTTAAATAATCCCGTGAAGCAATTCGAGGATTAATCTTAATTCCATCGCGAAGGCTCGGCTGGACGGGAGCACGAAACACCCTCCCATTCGTGGCACGTAAACCGGCCGCATTATCGAAGAACAAGCAACCCTCCTGGGATATCTCCGATCGGCCTTCGACTCGCCTGCCTTCCGCTCCCCTCCACCTGTCCTTCTCCCCCTCCCCTCGGCGGAGCGCCGCGACGCGGTGTAATGAACGTCAACGTTGAACGTTTCACTCGAAAACCGGCGGCGGTCGTGGCCAGACGGGCGAAATAATTATCGGTAATTTCTGCCAGATAAATCACCCCGTCGCGTCCCGTTCGCGTCGGCGATCCGAGATACGGAACACGGAGGGGCCCGGTGGTGTCGGTAAACAGCTGCGCGATTAAAAGGCGTCGCCTGGCCAAGATATCTTTCACCTATACTCGGCTTGCACCGTGCACGCATAAGCTGAACGTGGTCTAACGCCGGTGCACGGGTCGCGTATTGTCTGTCACCCCGCATAGTCGAGATAATCGATGAATGATTATCCAATCGCGGCTAATGCGGAAACTATCCGTTTAATTACGTTTAGTGCCTCCGAACCCGAGGCTCGAACGTAGGCGCGTTCGAGGCAGCGCGTCCCCGACGTGTCCGACACTCACGGCTGACGATAGTGGAATGATAGTAGTAGCGCGTGTGCGTGTGCGTGGATTCGCGGAGGTATCGGAGCTATGCCTGTGGAGACGGATAAAGAGAGAGGCGGGCGGAGTGGGGGGTCGAGTGAAAGGGATGCGGCGCGGTGGTGGGGGAGACCGCGGCGGTAAACAACGACGGAAGCTCGAGGGAGACGCACGTTGGCTTTGCACGGAGAAACGAGGCGAACGACGGAGCCACGGCGCAGGGAGGAAATAGAGACGGTGACGGACAAAGGGCGGGTGTAGGATGGCGGGTAGTTTCGGAAGGGGGTTGGGGGCTAGCTCGTAGCCGGAATTGAGCCGCGACCGCTTAACTGACGTAATCAAGTGTTCGACAGTGACGCTCAAACCGGAGGGGTCCGGCTTGTCTTTTCGCGATGGTCCTCGCTGGCGTTCGGCCGCGCTCGGCTAACTTCGCCAGCGTCGCGTGTAATCTACGGCCCGGCCGTGCGTGAAATCGGCGAGCTTGCTTCGGGGTGCTCGCGCGAGAGGTGGAAGGAGGGTTTTTGAATTTTAAGAGGGTTCGAGAACCGGATTGCTTTGATTGTAATTGGCCCCGGGGCATTGTATTTGCGGGGAAACGAGGCGAAAGAACGGCCGGCTGAATGGAAACGTTTATTCGTTATTCGTTTGTTTTCGAGATGGCTGAGCCGCCGATCGAACCCCGCGGCGGCCCGTGGGCCTCGCGGGTCTGCTGCGAGTGCTCTCGCCGGTCGTGCACCTTTTCCGCTGGTTCGTGGTTTTTAAACCACCATCTCGATAGAATTCCGCCGGCGTCGCTTTTGTTAAGGGGGTACACACGGCCGACTTTCGAGGGGACAAAGCGACGCGTTGAATTCTTAAACGGGCCAAGTGTTTCCCCGGCCCGATGGTAACGCGACGTTTGTCCAAAGTTGTTCCGCGTTCCGGAAGGCAACGTTGTTGCCGCGAAATGGAATGGATGATTAACGCCGTGGACTCGATCCAAGTATACGTCGCGCGTGATTGTATTTTCTCTAATTAAACGTAATTAAATAAAGCGCGATTAAATAGCTCGTATAATGTAATGTAAATTGGGGCTTTATACCGGGTCGCGTTTTCAACGAATCGATCTCCTTTGTTCCAAAGAGTCTACCGCGTGTCGACCTGTCGTATCGCAAAATCTCTTTGGCCTATAACTTTTCACATTTTCGTTTAATATTCCGTTATATTTACCCTAACTTTTTCCTCCGTATATATCGTATTTCCGATAAACACATCGTATCTCGAAATAAATATTTGTCGATGCTTGAACAATTAAATAATCCTTTTTGTATTCCCCCCTTCGAATTTATTTACTAATTTTCTCGAAACGCGGATTTATATTCCCCGCAATATAGATTGATTAATTCTAAATATCAATTTAAAAAAGACAGAATAAACATTCCATTTCGTTACTTTATCGAAAATCTTCCTCGCTTAATTACCGAAAAATCAAACAGACGTTCACGGCTCGCGTAGCCTTCGATTAAATCCCGAACCAAATAATTAATCGAGATCATTTTTACCCGCACACGCACTGCGTCGCTCGACAAATTACACAATGAAAGTATTCCACTCTCGAAATGGGGATTAAATTTCAAACAATCCAGAACGTTTCCTCTATAGATCCTCCCGCGATAAATCTACCTCGATAACCAATTCGACGTCCGAAATAAAAATATTTCTCCAAGTTAAAAATGTAACCTTTCGATAATTAAAATAAACTAAATTTCATCGCAAAATTTCTCTCTTCTCCGAGGAAAGGAACCGAACCGAAAGGAATCGATCTAGGATACAAGGTGCGAATAAATAGTTTATAGACATGACAATTAAACCAAATCTGGATACCATGATACCTTAAAAATATTTTTAAAAAGAATATTAACCCTTTGCACTCGAAGGAAACCCTCAATCGCCATTAAATCAAATTCTAAGGATCGATATTAATCAATGTATCATATTTAAAATTACTCAATGACGAAAGGAACGTCAAAATAAAACAATTCTACATCTTAATTTCTATATGATTTCTTCATAAAGTTATAAAAATATCGTCAGTGTATCATATTTAAAATTACTCAATGACGAAAGGAACGTCGAAATAAAACAATTCTACATCTTAATTTCTATATGATTTCTTCGTAAAGTTATAAAAATATCGTCAGCTTAATGGCAGAAGAAACAACTACGAATTACTACTTTTCTCTAAAAAACAAAAATCGCCAAATGCAAAGGGTTAAGCGTCGACGAGGACATCAAAGGTTCCACTATTATCGCAAACAGTGATTTAAGAAATATTTTAAACAATGACAGCGACAGCGACGATATTTTACTTTCTGACAAACGCGATTTGGACCTCTTCGGGCTGCACCCGATAATTTTCCCAAATTTAAATCATAATACAAGAGGTTAACGACGCAAATAGGTTAAGACCCAAAATCCGCCACTGACCTAAATCCGTTCCAACGCGAATTTCAAAGAACCGTTCAAAATTCCGAGTCACAGCTCTGCGCGAATTTCGCGCCACGACCGCTAACGCGCCAATAATAAACGGATTACGCGGGATATCCGTGTCCGAGCATAAATCGATTACACGGTATGAACTCGAGAGCTGTTTACACGACGAGTCGCAGGATCGGATATAAGTCCCGTGGACAAAAGTCCAGACGGACGCGCGATTCGCGCCGAGCTGCTTCGCGAGCGACATCAGATCCGCAGAGGTTCGTGTAACAACTATCGCGAATTCCTGGCGAATTCCCGCGGAATTCGATCCCGTTGCACGTAGACGCAACGATACACCCCGTTGACATGGCCGCGGTTGTAAAACGGGGCGCAAAGAGGGGCCCCGTAATGGCCGTCTGCGATTCGAAAACCCCTGGCCGGCTTTATTAATGAAGAAACGTGGTAATTAATGGGGTTTCATTATGCGATAATTGGCTGTATTTTCGTGCCGCGCTAATTGCATGCACGGACGATAATAATAGCGACAATAACAATAATCGTAACGACCATAATATCCTTTCCAATTATGCATGCAAAAATTCGCTCGCCGGCGATATCGCAAGGAACCCATTAAAATTATCCGCTTCGTTATATTCGCGATTTTTAACGAATCGATACGCTGCTTTTTCGTTCTCTCTTCTTTTTTTTTTATTTTGGAACGGGTTAATTCGGGAGTATTATCACGAGTGTAAATATTTTCGATAACGGTAACTCGGGGATCATCGTGTTCCTGCTCGGTTTCGAGATACCGAAAACGCGTGGCGGAATTGACGGTTAAGATTAGGGCAGATTGGGAATATATAATTCGTCGAGTTTGCTGTTTTAACGATAGACCACTGTGACAACGTGAGTTCTTTTTCGTACTCGATTTTAATTTGTACTCTGTACCTCGAGCGATAAACATTGGCAACGATCGTGTTACGTAAGACGTACGACAAGGAATTAAACGATACTAAGCTAATTCCAACAGTCATCGTCGCTTGTAATCTACGGCTCGATGATACCAATAGTGGATTAAGGTATTTCAAAGTTTTCGACTGCTTTTATCGCTTCACGGAATATAGAGGAACAACGAACAGACTAATTGAAGTACTAATCTTTATTTGCCTATGTTTGGCGATACCGAATTTTCGTGGTAAACACGACGTGTCTAAAAACTGAGCCGAGATAACGGGTTGTAAATTAAAATGATCGATACCTTACTCGATACACCGACTTTTGTTTAAAAACAAGATGGCCGATATTTTGGGCTTGACATCATATTCACGTACGTGTACATTTTAATCCTTTGCACTCGAGAGGCGACTATTTAATAAAATTTTGAATATTAAAATTAAATACTTCTACGTGTTAGTTATTACACGATTTTTTATTTACCGGCCTAAAAAATATCGTTGGTTTCGTGGCAGAAAATCTTGGAATTTCTACTCTTCTGTAGCAAACACATCGTCGAGTGCAAAGGATTAAATTGTATTAAATATTAAATATTCAAAACATTGAAATTGAAGTATTCTTTTGATACAGCTTCATCATCTTTCCCAAAAATATACTTTCGTAGATACAAGATTAGAATCTATCAATAATCCTAAACTTGGTAAACGATATTATTTTTTAGCAACGGGAATATCCTACACCTGACACGAGAATTGCCGAACCGCCTGGAAACGTCTGGTCGCGGAGTTTGCAATTATCGAAAACATGCAGCTGCTTTCGGCAAAATTAATATTGACACTTATCAAGGCAGAAGCGTAATTACATCTATACCTATTTATTTTCGCCGTGCCACTTTAATTATCACTAGCCGCGCGAACTATATTTACACACGACAGACCGGCGATGCCGGTATTAATATAGTTGCATACGCGAAAAAGTAGCTTTCCTGCATTATCCGGCGACCCTCCTATATCTCTCGTCCCCTTTTCCTCTCCATTCCGCCTCATTACACACCCCAACACGGAGAAACACACATAAACTAACGCATGCCTGCCTCTCTAATTCCAACATCCCCGAAACTGGCAAAGCAGATGCCAGGAGCCGCGACAGAGGAACACGCTTTACATCAGAAGTCGGGAAACGAGCGGGTCTGAAGCATTTTTAAATAGCCCCGCGACGGCAAGTGCTCGGAAAATGTTAAACAGTCGGGCAATTTACAAATTCGCAATTAGGTATGGCGGAAATAATTTATCACTAACGAAGTCGAAGTACGGTATCTTTTGTCCTAAGTCAAGTTAGGTCACTTGCGCCGCTTTTTCCACGGCAGAAAGATGGACGACTTCTGCTTTGCACCGTTCATGTTCAAAGACATTCTGCAACCTTCGTCGAAACAGGTAAAAAAGGCGAGTTGGTCATTCGGGGTGTTCTTTTCACCGAGAACGCTTCCATTTTGCATTATTCATATGGAATGGCAACCACCATAAAACGAACCAAAAAGCGTAATAAAACGCGAAGAATGAAGAAGATGAGACGGCCATTCGAGGTACTATATTATATCATCAAAATACATACAACGATGAAATAAAATAAGGCAGCCTTTCGAGGTATTGTTTGATAGTTAACCTACAACCAACCTGCAACCACTATAAAACGAACTAAAAAGTGAAATAAAAGAGGAACGAAGAAGACGAGACGGCCATTCGAGGTACTATCTTATATCATCAAAATACAATCCAAAAATAAAATAAAATATGATAATCTTTCGAGGTATTGTTTTATAGTTAACCTACAACCAACATGAAATCATTATAAAACAAATCAAAAAGTGAAATAGAAATGAAAGAGTGAAAAAGATGAGACAACCATTCAACGTACTATCTTCCATCATCAAAATAAGATAGCCTGTTGAGGTATTGTTTCATAGTTAACCTACGACCACCATGTAATCACTATAAAAAAGAACCAAGAAGTGAAATAAAGGACAGAGTGAAAAAGACGAGGCAACAATTCGAGATACTGTTTCATAGATAACCTACAAGCAACCTGTAACCGCAATAATACAGATCAAAAAATAAAATAATAAACAAAGAGAGAAAAAGATACGACAATCATTGGAAGTATCGTTTTCAAAGAAACGATTGCAAGCATTCAAAGATAACCTACACTGAACCTGCAATCACCATAAACCAAACCAACAAATAAACCAAAAGAAAAACGAAAGATAAGATGCTCATCGAAGGTACCCCTTTCAAAGAAAGGATTGCCAATTTCCGAAGATAACCTACAACCAACCCGCGACCACCGCAAGGAAGCCAGAAAAAAGAACAAAAAAAACATCTCCAATTGGAGGTACCCTTTTCGAAGAAAAGATGACCAAGTTGCATCGATCTTCGCATCACTGTCACCCAAGAGAATATTCCCCAAACCCGCAACCCGCAACGTGCGCGTAAACAGCCCCTTAAGTAACCCAAAAAGAAAGGAACGAAAAAAGCAAGAAAAGAAAGGAGAAACAGTGCTATCAAGGTAGAGGAAAGGAGAGAAGCGGGAGAGGAAATCTGGTTAATTCGAGCGGCGAGGAACACGAGCGTGCCGCAGCGCGGCTCGTTCGACCGCAAACAGCATTAATTTCGCGCGCGACCGCAAAATGCTTTTACCGTCGGATCGGGCTGGCCTAAAATCGGCGATCCCCTTACGCAACAGCCGGCTTATCCCGGTAATTCCGCGCGATGGTATCGGAAGCGGCTCTTACGTTGCGCGAAAGTCGATAGACGCGGAACAACGGAACGACAAGGTAATTAACGAGATTGCATAGAGAGAGGAGCGCGCGGCCACGTCGATCGGCCGTCTGTCTCCCTTCGCACGGTTCCGCGCGCCTCTGGTGGCTGGTAGCGCGGTGCGAGCATGCGCCAAACGCGTGCGAACACGCGGAAGGAGAGAGAGAGAGAGAGAGAGACGCGATCCGTTACGTGGACGTCGGAGAGCCAGGGTCGGGGGTTGCACGGATTAGCAGTTATTAATTAAGCTTAATTGTTTCTGTTGGGTCGACGCCGGCCGGGTTTACAAGGTGTACGCGTGTCTACCATCGCCGACAACGTGCCGAGGAACACGTGCGTCCGCGGACAGGCTGTCTGCCACGCCACGTGGACCGCTATTACGCTGTACGCGGCGTTGTTGCGTCCCGCGTTCCACGCGCGCCTCGACCCAACACGCGTGTCCACGCCCACGCGCTCTCGCACGCACGGCCACCCGATCGCGCCAGCGCGGGCACACGTGAACCTGGTGGTCATCCGATGGCCCCGCGTCGCCCGACATCCGACCAGACGTGTTCATTTTCGCCTGACGAACGCTGTTAATCGCCGCTCCCCCGAATACACCCTACAGTCGTTCCGGATCCCGGCCTCTACCTGGGGCTCCTCGCTCCGTCGTGCTAACCGTTTTGTCCCGCGTTTCGCTTTTCTTTTTTTTTCTACCTTCGTGGAACACGGGATTTTTTCGGGCCCGGTTTTGCTCGCGTCCACAGAATTCAAGGTATGATCGTGAACGTAGTTTGTGGGACGTTTCAAGGTTGTTTTCTTTTTTACCGCGGTGAGTGGAACAGCGGATCTATGGGGTTTGGGTTTTTTCAAATTTCGGTGACGTCGAGTTTGGGATATCGTTGTTCCGTCGTTTTGATTCTCAGATCGTCGAGTGTGGCGGTCGGGATTGTAGTATAAGAGTTGATTTGTGGGACGTCAGGGAATTTTTTTTTTTTTGGATTAGGTTAATGGGTGATTTTTGTGACTTGCGTCTAATCAAAGGCAGCTTCCGTTAATTAAATCCGAAATATTATTGTTCTGTCATATAAGTAGTAAATGCAGTACAGTAACTGTATTGTGGGATGTTTGAGGATTTCTTTTTGCAGGTTAACGAGTGACGCGGGTACTCACACTCCAAGATTTCATATTAAAAGAATTTCGAAAAATCTAATGATATTTAGTTTCAGATATAATGCTAAAATGACATTTACCTTTTGTAATAATTTCTAACTCGAACGGTTATAAACTTATTCCGTGACCAATTACAATCTACTACGAGATATCTCGTAGTTGGTAATGAATGGGTTAATTCAGGTGACAACGAAATACAAATTGTATTACAATATTTATTATTATATTATTACGAATTACAATTGTATTACGTTTCGTTCAAATACACTGAGTTCTTTCCACATGAAATCTGAAGAGTGTGAATGCCTATAAACCTATAAAAATCGGAGAGTAACAACTCCAAACATCTTCACCTCCTATGCTAACAATAACGAATCTTCCTCATCAACGGATAATCACCCGCAAAATAACCCTATAATGATCCATTTCAAAATCGTTCTATTCTAAAAAAAAGTACAAAAATCTTCGAAAAATCACAATACTAAGCGGTTTTAAACGACGTGCTCCCTTCCATAGAAACGCCGCGGCGAACGATAGAGACTAGGAAGAAACCTCGGCGAGTTCCGAGCGACCGATCGCGAGATCGGCGCGAAAACGCGGCGCTTATCGGCGCGGCGAACGCGTGGAATCGCATTCCGCGCGCGTCGCGTGCAGATCGTTCCTCCGGGAGGAGAGGCAAAGGCGCACCGCGGCTGGCAGATCGAGCGGGGAGATAGGAATTTTTAGGGTGAGGCTATCGCGAGAAAGCCCGGCCGGGAAGGAAAGGAGAACGGTTCATTACCGTTATTACAGGAACGTACGCGAGCCGTAAACCCGCGGCGGCGCACACCCGTGGCGTGTATCGCGACCTTTTTCGTTCGCGAGCCTGGAAACATCCGGTACAACGGAATAAATCGCAACCGGGGGTAATAAGATGGTTATCGCGGTAGTCGTAACCGACTATTTAGCGAGGGACTCCTGGCCGAACGTTATTACCGTTACCGCGCGGAAAAAGCGGACAAAACGAAGGGGTTGCCGGTGCGAGGGAGAATGATCGCGTAATGGCGAGCGGCCTATGCTACTTCCGAGCAAATGCATACAGGGTGATTCGCTTAAGTGTTTCGGGCTAGGTGGCTTAGAAACTGCAACGTCTTCTGCTTAGCTTTTTATTCATACCGAAGGTATATACGGTGTCATGTATACTGGTGGTATAAGCGGCAAGATGGGGATTGCAGGGGAGAGAATGAATAATAGATGTGGGATAACATTTTCCTTTTATTTGAAGCTTCGTTGTACAGAATAGCGATTTTGAATATGCATCGAGTACGCGCGGTGTTAATTGCGGCTTGGATGGATTAGTGTACTCGGTGGATATTCGAAGATTTTCTTGGGAATGAAGGTTCGAATGAAAAAATTTCTATTTGCTTTCTCAGGTCGAATTACTTTCTATTGGTTCTAGTATCGGTTGTATAATGGCCTCTGTAATCGACGTTAGGTAACTATGTAATAGCGTTATACGATTTGTTCTCTTATTACTTTGTTTCGCATAGGATACAGCAGAATCGTGGAAAGATCGTCAGAATAATTAAAAAACGATCTATTCTAAGCTACATTAACTAACTATTGTAATAGACAGTCGAAATATAGGATATATACATGATATTACGAAAGTATGCAATAACGTTATACGATTTGCTCTCCTATTACTTTGTTTCGCATACGACACGCCAGAATCGCGGAAAGATCGGCAGAGTAACGAAAAAAACGGCCTATTCTAAGGTACATTAACTAAATATTGTAATATACAGTCGAAATCTAGAATATATACACGATACTATGTAATTACGTAGTAGCATTCTACGATTTTCACTCCTGTCACTCTATTTCGCATGCAACGTGTCATAATCGCGGAAAAATCGGCGGAATAATTAAAATAACGCTTATTAAGGCTATTTTATCGAAATATCGCGATAAATAGTCGAAGTCTAGAATTTATACACGATACTACGTAATTGCGTGATAGTAAGTATACGATTTTCACTCCTGTCACTCTATTTCGCACGCAACCTGTCAAAATCGCGGAAAACTCGGAGAAATAATTATAAAACCGCCTATTTAACACTGTTTTATTAAAATATCGCGATAAACAATCGAAACCTAAAATTTATACACGGTACTATAAAACTACGCATTAAGGAAACACAATTTTCACATCCGTCACTTTATTTCGCACACTGCGCGTCGCAATCGCCTTGTAATCAGGAAAACAATTTAAAAAACTACCTATTTTATCGAAATATCGCGATAAACAATCGAAACCTAAAATTTATACACGACACTATAAAACTACGCATTAAGGAAACACAATTTTCACATCCGTCACTTTATTTCGCACACTGCGCGTCGCAATCGCCTTGTAATCAGCAAAACAATTTAAAAAACTACCTATTAAATGCTATATTAACGAAATGTAGTAATAAATAATGGAAACAGGAAAATAAATAGACAACAGTAGGTAACTACGCATTACCCTTATATCATTTTCATTCGTGTCACTTTATTTCGTACATGAAATGTCAGAATCTCACTAATATCGGTAAAACAATTAGAAACTTACGTTATGAAACCGCTGAAGGTCCTATAGGGCGTGGCACAATGAACAGGAAATTCGGTGGCACCTCGAGCCGACGTCCGGACGCTCCGAAGAATAACACGCGACTGAGACAGGAAAAGATTTGCGAAAACTAACCTTGAGCCGGTTCGAACCTGACCGATGTTTACATTACACTCGGCTACGACGAACCACGCCTATCCATTGTCGCCCTCGTGTTTGGGACGACTTCCTTTCCGCGAGTCCGCCAAATATCCTAGGCAAAATCGTTAATCGACTTTGATGAATATATAAACAAAGCAAGGACAGCACATAACGACTCTAAACGTCTCTTCTCGAGACTTATACATACATACATAATCTAGGAATTAAGAAACGCGGTAGGAACCAGAGTAGGGTACAAAGCAGGGTACAAAGACTAAAGGTAAAATGATTAAAATGCATTACCGATCCTATGCAATCGCGACATCTCGTATCCTGCTGTTATTTACATGTGTGCCTGTAATTAGAGTTAGAAGAGTAAAGTTGTATCAAACGAAATCTATTTTTCGCAAATTTTCAAACCACACCTAAACCTTAACTTGTACTTAAAATCAACTGTTAATTTGTAACACGTCCATCAGATGTACTTATATTACATATTACCTATATTATTATATTTAGATACGAGTGTGAGTGTGTATGTGCGTATGTATAAGTCGAGCCTTGCGTGTCAGATGCAGTAAGTATCAATTACAAAAAGAGTCACCAAAAGAGAGTAAAAAATTAAGACAAGTATTATCGTTTGACTCTCTTCTCTTTGAAAAATTCTTCAAAGAATTACAAGCACTATTGCGATAGTCATTTTCTTCCTTTTCTTCTTTTTTCTAAGGTGTTTGAGTGTCTAGATAGGCGAGGAAGGGTGCCTGCTTTCGTTAAGGACGTTAGGATCGTCAAAACGCGACTCTTAGATAGAACAATCGATTCTTGGCACGCAAAGAGAGCAGTCGGTGTAATAAAATTATACAGAATAGTTAACTATTTGAATTACAATCTTGATAATCGACCCCCTCATCGTTTTTCCCTAAAAATTGGTCCCAAATTCTAAATATCGCGCGACGTTTCCACCTTTGGCAGAGCGCCGTGGGGAAAGGGTTAAATAAACCGAGTAAAAGCGAGACCGGCGATCGTTCACGCGTCGCGACGCCTAAAAGCAGAATTACATCGCGCGTGTCCATTGAAATTCCTCGCCTCTCGGCTCTCGCGATAACGATATTCGCGGCGCGCGAATTATGCAACGATATCCCCGGCGGAAGATGGCGGTGTCGATAAACGGCCACGCTTAACCGGCTGAAAAAGAAACTCCTGAAAGGAGAAACGAGCATCGCCGTTGGCTAACAACCCTCCTCCTCCATTCCTCGCAGCCCCGGGCACCGAGAAGTTTATACTGTTTTAACGGCGCGAATTACCGTGCCTGGCAAGACCGCCGGGTTTCCTTCGGAAAATAAGAATCCGCGGGGAAAATTGCCGAACGTTTTAATTATTTCCACCTGCCGCCGTTTAGCCGGCGACCAAGCTACCGTTACGGCCTAGCTTAGCGTGTCATCGCGCGAAGAAAGGCGGATTTTTATGAACTCGCCGCGGCAGTCCGCTAATACACGCTCCAAGTCCGCGTCTGTAATCACGCGGATCCTTTCTCGCCATTAATCGTAAGCAAGATCTCACTTTTGCAAAAAGTTAAATCGTCTAGAAATGTCCGCTCAGCTGATTTTTAAGAGGATTTTTTTTTTTTTTCGTTATTTTAGTGGTTACGGAATAGTCTTGGAAGTCTGGTAGTTTCGAGAATTTTTAACTCGGCACTGACGAAAGAAGATATCTAAGTTATTCTGAAGAGTCTGTTGCGAAATCGATGAGGATAAAATTCGATTATCGATGCTTTTGAACCAAACTTTGAATACGATGTGACGAAAAATTGCGTTCCTTTCGCTGAAAGCCTCGAAAGACGGTTTTGGAATGAAGATTCGAAGAGTTCAATTCCAACTAAACTACATAAAGTCCGCAAACTCGTGCAAGGAACCTCCTTATTGATTTTTATAAAAAGAATAGACCAAGTGACAAGACTGCGAGTCAGTCATATGGTCACTGAATCTGATATCTGCAAATGTTATACTATATCAAACTCTATTGAGCACATTTTAAGAAGGAATAGATAAAAACCTGGTTTCTCAACTTTCACAAAAGTATCACAAACAAGAAACGCGTGTAAAAGATTCCTAGCTTCGTCAATTTATACAAAGAAATCTAAAATTTAAATTACTCACTCTCGCAATACAGTCGCTAGAAAGAATTCATTTTTAGTACTTCCATTTCGAAATTTTCCATAGTTCCAATATTGAAAAGCAAACATCGTTTATATATTCGTATATAACACCGAATTTGAGGAAACTGAAATCGAATTGCACTCGATCCAAAGATTTCAGCTCTACACCCGGACTGGTCGATTTTTACCCGATTAAATCATTCCAGAGAGAGAGAGAGGTTGTTCTTCCGGTAGTGAAATCTTGCACGGTATTCCGCGTAAAAGCCAGATAGAAGATACCATTGGCAGAGAGCAATAGTTTCAACTCGGCCAAGTCGGGTAACCGTGCAACGACTGCGAGCGGTTTCCCAGCTGCGCGATAACGATACCGAATCGAGATGTTCCACCGGGTTCCAGGGTAGAATATCAAATGCAACTTGGCTTTTTGCGGGGACGTTTCCTCGTGGCCGGAGGAAAAGGGACAACCCCGGCAGGCAACGTCGTATCGCGGAAAGAACGACAGCGAGCAACGACAGGGCCTGAGAGAGTTGTCCCGATGGTTATCGGCGTTGTCGTCGTGGTCTAGCCGGGCTGGACGGTTCTCGAGGATGCTCCCGACGTTGGATATACCGCTCGTATACGAATGGACACCTAGGAAAGCTAGCTATGCGTCTCTGCTACGCGTTGCTCGCTCGAAGTCCGCTTAGAAAAGCGAATCCTTGGACCGAATCCTCGCTGACCCTTATCAACCTATTCTAACGCGATGACAGAAGTAGCACGAACGTGTTTCCCTTATTGGCAGAAATGACCCCTTTCTATTAGCCTGATCTTGTGGCATCCCGTGACAAAGGAAACAAACGAAACTATAGAGAAATAGGTGCAAGAGCGTAGACTTATCTTTAACCCTTTTGAGTGTGACTCGACATCGGAAAATTGTTTCAAGAGACACAGACTTAAAAATTATAAAGTACAATAACAGTGTAAATAAAACTGACATTTAATCGAATTTGTTTCTTCCTTTATTTNAAATAAAACTGACATTTAATCGAATTTGTTTCTTCCTTTATTTATTTAAATTACCCTATTATTTAGTCGAAATAAATTCCAAATAAAAAATTTAAAGGCGTTAAAGGGCTGCTGGTAGCAAAATTAAAATATAATTCGGCCCGCAAAAAGGGTTAAGGCATTTTTCAATTCCTAATTTTACTTAACCATACATATATTTCATACGTATTAAATATGTGTTCGATATTTATGAAATATATAATCTTGGGTTGCCCATGCAGTATTACTCTCATTCGAGTATAAGAATTTTACGGATATCTTCAGAAATCTTCAGAAGAATTCTGAATTCTGAATCTCCTATGACACTACCGAAATCGTTATCTTCAAGTCCGATAACTTTATATGTCGATATAGACGAAGTTATCGGACTTAAAGATAACGATTTCGGTAGTCATAGAAGATTGCTGACTAAGACCAAAGGATAACGAAGATCATTGACAAATTAGTTTTCTGTTTCTTAATAATCTTCGATGATCTTCGTCGCCGTTTTGGCCAATAGCGACCAAGTGTCAGCAAAGTCAATCAGCTCAAAAGACGAAAGCTGTTTCAGCTCGTCGCGAACACGTAGTACTCGTCATCTTTCGTTTCGACGAATCAAAGCAAAAACGCGTGAATCCTTATCAAACCAGCGGTCACACGCTCGAAAAGCCTGGCTTGTCGGACACCTGGACCAACGGCAGAGAGCCGTGAAAATAGCGTGGCGCGCGCGCGATCAGCCCTTCTCCCTGAGCACACAGCAACCCCGTATCGAGCCCATCGGTCACAGGTATTGAAATAAACAAACAAGCATCGGGAGCAATATCCCGCTCGGTCAATATTTACCCGACGGTTAGTCGACTCGAGTTGGCCGCCAGTGGCGTCGCCAGCCACCTCCGTCTCAACCTTCGCTCCTGACTCCGTCCGTGGTCTCCGGAACCGTCGCCACCTTCCTTAGCGGACCACCCTTACGTAGCGTCTCTATCCGTTCACCTTGCTTGGAACCGGCGTCTCTCCTAGACTCTTTGCCTAGCCGTTATCTAGGGAGCGTCGCGAGGGGTGCCTTGGTCGGAGGGCTGGTGGAGAGAGCGGCCGCGGCGCGGCTGGCGGCGAGGGGGTGAAAAGTAAACGGCAATGTAAACGCGGCGTTTACATTTACGTGTTTGCCAAGCAACTCAAATATTTCGTGCTGTGCCCGGCCGGAGTGTCCGCGTCTGTGCGAGACCGCGTCACTCTCTGTGGTGGTGTGCAAGCACGTAAACCGCACGTGTGTGCTTTGCGTCACTGCATTCTCCGGCTGTGTGCGCTGCAACGCGCGAACACGCCGCGTTGCATGTGTGCGGCACCATTGCGAGGATGTGTGTGTGGGTTCACAGGAACAGAGCACCACCGCGACGACGGTTCGAGCTTGCACGCAATGTTTATCGAGCTTGAGACCCTCTTCTTTCTTTATTTTCGTTTCACCGCGGTTCTTCCTCCTCCTCCTCCTTCTTCTGCTTCGGCAGAGGATCGTAGACCCTTTCCTGGGTCCCGTGGACCAGCTCTAGTACGAGCTTCCTGTCTTTCGAGTGCAACATGGGATGGGGAATCGCTCGGGTCTGCTTGTATCGGTTTTTCGAGAAAAGGTTCCGTTTGCAATATTCAATTCGACGACCGCGAGCGGAACGCCTGCGGTACGCCTCGATGCTAGACGATACTGTTTGCGGAAACGTCCGTTCTACCTATGCCGCGCTACCTTTATCCCGGTCCCAAGGTTTTTCGTCGAGGAAATTTAATAAACGAACTGCGCTGTTTGTTTATCGATCCCGTTGCAGGTTGCCGAGCGCCGGATCCACGCTTTTCCGTTCTTCTTACTCCGCCCGAGCTTCACGCTTCCTGTTCCGCCGGTTCAATTATCACACCGCTCGGCCTCTCCGACGAGAATTTTCGAATTCGTGGCGGAACACGGTTTTCACAGCCTTCCTATAATATTCTAATACTATATATTAGATTTTTCGAAATTCCGTGTTTTCTTTGACATGAAATCTTTCCGTCCAGAGCTGCAAATTTGCCTGGCAGCGAATGGGCTAACTTTGGACTCGTAATTTAGCTTGGAATATAAAGCTTATCGCGATACCGAATAGAATTGTGCAATGAACAATGAACAAAGGTAATTAATACGGAAAAGTATACAGACAGAAATACAAATGAAGAATGTAAGTGTTTCTAAAGATTGCAACTGTTTGGAACTGAACTCGAGAAAATCGGAGAGTCTTAGATGAAAACAACCCTTAAAACCTTAAATCAACCACTGACCTACAACGTCTGACACGATCATTTATAATTTCTAACATTTCTGTCGTAATTAAAGAATTTTCGCGCTAGATTGTTGACATCTATTTTTCCGGCGAAAAATATGTTTCCCTTCGCAACGAAGAGCATTTAAGAAATCTGAAGAAAGTCTGCCAGAAACACACTCTAACCAACGAATTAAAAAAGGAAAGAACGACGCGAAATTAGAATCCGCTAGCAAAGTGCCGTTTACCTAGAAGGAATATCCGTTTTCCCGCCTTGGCGCGTTTCAAACCGGCCGTTATTAGCGACCCGTTATCAGTTTCCTCCTTCTCGAGCGTATTAACACCGGCAGCATCGTCGGAATTCGGAATGGGAGCATTCAGACCGAGGCGGCGCCGTAAAACGAAAGCGACCCGGTCGGACAAACCCGGCATTACGAGGCGGCCGACGTTCGCCATGAAAATCGAGCCTTAATCTCGATAAGACCGCCCTCTGCCGGCCGCGATTGAAATTCACCACGCGTCCCGCGGTATGGAGTCATCGGAAAGCGAAGAGGGCGGCCCGGGGGGTGGCTGGCGCGGTAGGGGTTGCCGGAGAATCCTAATTTGTTCGTAACTATCCGGCCGGCGAGGACCTACCCCCTCTGGCGACCGCTTCCGACAACGCGAAACAGAGAGGGCCGGTGGCTGAAAATAATCCGGTAGCTGCAGTACAGCGTGCAAAAGCCGTGTGGGGGTTCGTCGACACGGCACGACGACGCCGAGCGTCGCGGGAAGGGTGGCGGGAGAAAGAGAGACGGGGGAGGGAAGAGAGAAAGAGTGTACACGGCACCGAGAGCCGTAATTCCTTCATGGAAAATTCAAGGTTTTTCATTAGCGTCCCTCGTTTCCCCCTACGGCACTCGGGGGTAGCTCGCCACTCGAGCCTCGGCTTCACACCCCTTACACCCTGGCCACGGGGGCGCGGAGCGGGAAGGAGACGGCGGAGAGAAGAAAGTTTCGGCGGAAAACTCGACGTGGCGCATATTTCATATATTATTTTGCGCGACGTCGAGCTTGGAGAACGGCTCGGCAGAAGGGGTGGGTCGAGCGGGTGGTTTGCCAACAGAGCTGAACGTCACTGCTGCAGGCTGTTTGCGCGGCCCTCTTTCACGCTACAACCCTCCTTCCTCCTTCTGTCGAGGCCCTCCATCGCCGTGGAACAAAGAACGCTGCACCCCTAGCTCGCGGACCGCCTCCGGCGTTAATATTTTAAGCACACTTTTCTACCACCACCGTCGAGAGACCCACGGCCTTTCCCGCCCTTCCTTCCCACCCCCGACTCACCCCTCCTCTGTCCATACTTTCCTCGTCTGCTCTCCCTCTGGTCCGTCTGTCCTTTTCAGACAGGGGAGGCAGCGGTTCTTCCGTTCGCCCCACCTGAGCCCGGCGTCTTTTCCAACCGGTTGTTCCAAGAGCGAGAGAGAGAGAGAGAAAGAGAGAGGGAGAGAGGGAAGGAGGGGATGGACGGAGGGTGGGCGAGCAGAAAAAGAGGGACTGAATTTTGCAAGGCAAATTAAGTGTGCGGTTTCACGACAGTGGCTTTCACACCGTCCCAAGACTCGCCGGGGATCTGAAAGGGATGTTTTAAGAGGACACCCCTTGCCAGGCCTGCTTCTGCCTCCAGGCAGAGGCCTACCCTTCGCGATTACGGGGAGCGTAATGTGTCTCGAGATATTTCTCCCTTCTTAATCTTCCCGAGGGGCCGGCCTTTGTCTACCGTGCCGGTTTTCGGGGCAAAAATTCGATTTGAATATCGGCACGCGATAAAAGGCACGCCGGTGCACGAGACCGGTAAACAAGGGGTACGATTGGTCGTTTATAGATCAAAGCCGGGAACGGGGGGAATAGGAACAGACTGGACGCTCCGGCAATTCGATAATCCTAGGTTAACGGGTGTCTTTGGTTTTCAGGAGCGCGAAGAAGGGAATTTTTCGAAATGTTTTCTCGAGAAAACCACTTAAACCGCGTGAATATTTTTTCCGTCTCGAAGAAATAGGAATTCCGGAAGTTATAACGTGTGAGTACTAAACCTCACAATATTCCATTTGTTCTGCTCGATTAAAAGGAACAAATGACGGATCATTACCGATCTATTGAACGATAGAAACGATCTGCTGCTCGTGTAACATAGATTCCATGTACTAGTCAGTTCTATTCAGATAGTCAATGCAGACAGAAAAATATAGGATGATCTTATTTTTATAAAGTGCACGTGAACAACTTCGTTAATTTCGAAGCCTTTGCTTCCTTTAATTCACGCTTCAATAATTTTATTCAGTGGGGCTGTAATTATGATCCGGACTGAAGAGAATGAAGAAGTTCGAATATTTTTCCGATCTTGTAGAATAGAAGACCAGTTTGAACCCTCCACAATGGCAATAGTCATAGATCTCCCACGATCATCCATCTATAACACGTTCTATACCCTCAAACTCTATCGAAGAACTACAACTGTCGTGGCAGATATTTTCGAAGATGAAAAATATGAGGAAAAAAATTCTATTTCTTTGATCCTGGAAGGTAGAAGACCAATTTAAACACTCCACAGTATCAATAATCGTAGATCTCCCACGATCATCCATTTATAACGCGTTCTATACCCTCGACCGCTATCAAAGAATCACAATTGCCTTCGTAGATATTTTCGAACATGAAAAATATGAGAAAAAAATTCGATTTCTTTGATCCTTCAGAGTAGAAGACCCGTTTAAATACTCCATAATATTAATAGTCGTAGATCTCCCACGATCATCCATCTATAACACGATGTATACCCTCAAACGCTATTTAAGAACTACAACTGTCTTGGAAGATATTTTCGAGGATGCAAACTTCGACAAAATGAGAGAAATTATTCAATTTTTTCAATCCTCGGAGGTAAAAGACCTTCTCGAACGCTTCACAGTATCAATAGTCCTGGATCTTGCACGATCATTCATCTATAACCCGGTATATATACCGGACTATCCCGGAAACCGTTAGGGTAGATCGTCGGCTGACGCGTACCAGTGGCCGGATTTGCAGGAGCCAGGGCCGACGCGTCATCTCCAAGTTTCGAAAGCTAATCTAACTTTTTAATCTGGCCTATGGTTAAATCGAGCGTCGAGCGGCCGGTGGACGGAACGAAACCGCGGCCCCTTTGTCCGCGGACGGTATTAATGGCGCGACAAAAATGTTCCGCCAGATCGATGGAACCGGTCTCTCCTCGCCCTCGTGGCCGCCATCAAATATTTCGTACCACGGTGGAAAGTTTTCCCGAACACCGGGCACCGGGAAACCGTATGCACCTATACGTCTGCGCCGCGGCCATGCCTATGAATAAATCGCGACCGTTGTTAAGAAGTCATGGAGAACCGAGTCACTTTTCATTCAAACTTTTATGACTTTTCCACACGACAGCGCGCCCTCGGCCTCGTCCCCCGTCATGTCTCACCGCTATGTCTGTGCCCCTGCCATCTTGCGCCCCTTTTATCCCCCGCGTCCCTTTATCGAACGATTCACCGGCACTCGAAGGGATCCCCGACGGTTCTTATCGATCCGAACGATCGCGAGGTTAGCAAGCCGAGTCGCGATGGGCCGAGGGTGCTTCTGGGTTAGGGTCGGCAACGAGCAGCCCGTCCCCGTGGCACGCTGTTGCTCGTTAACGGTTTACAGCCGCAAGCAAATTGCTAATTTTCACGGTAACAGTAGCCGAGCAGCGAGATAAAAAAAGAGGCGTCGCGACGCTGCAACCACGACGTGGTATCGCGTTTCCGCGGCCAACGTATCCTCTGCCCGATGTTCCGTGCTAGCCAGCCGCGAAGCTAGTCGCTTGACCTTATCACCGGTGGGCCACTGCCGTTCGAGCTAAGCTTCGCGGCTTACGAAACTTTCCAACCCCCTCCGGCCTGTTTTCGTTATCGTCCTATAGGAATGCTGACTAATCCGGCGTTGTACGCATTACGGGGTGAATATCATTGCTGTCCGCGATAATTCTGTTGCTGCTAAAGGCAGCAGAATGGGCTGAGGGGAAATTGAGAAAGGGGTTTAGAGCGGCTCTGATTTATGCTGTACTTTGCGGCCTGTTCGATGAGGAATTACTCGTCTTCCGGATCGAGCGAAAAGTTTGATTAACACCGACGACGTTCTCTTGCGGGGAAAAATTATATTAACAGCGGAATTAACGGGTGGAAAGGGTCTCGGGAGTTTCTTCCTGGTGTCGGTAGAAGCAGGTGTTTTTAATAGACTTCGGGATTTTTATTGAGGTAGTATAGTGGTATTGTATGATAATAACACTCTATGGTGATAGCACCCTAATTTGGTTACTATTTTATTATTAATTACAGAATTATATTAATACCAAACTTTTTGTTTTTTGTTAATACTAAGAAATATGAGAGTTTCAGGATTTTCTTTTTGGTGTTAGTAAAAACTGATGCTTTTGATGTATTTATTATTATTTTTTTTATCGAGGTAACACTTGGATAAAATCTTAAATTATTTAGTCTATAATAACCTAACTATGAGAGATCTACCTGTTTTTTATTTTAATATATCTGCTCGCTACTTCATTATTGCATTTTGATCCTCTGTCATTACATCATAAACAAACTATCTATTAAAATAAGAAGGTATAATAAATTACAATCTCTTCCTATAGCTAACAAAGAGAATTCTAGATACACATGCTCTACTTTTCCTACAAATTCCACAATCAAAGCCACGGTAATTTCCTATTCGTTGGAACAAAATTCGAATAAATATTAAACGACAAGAAGCAGAGGAAACACGAGCAGCGAGTTAGTTTAATCTGTAATTAACTGTGAAACTATTGACCTATAACGTGTACCTAAATATACCGTACACATGTCCTAATAATTAAAGCGTCGTAATAAAAATAATTAACGACGCATAATTACGTGGCTACCTCGATAAAAAGGTTAACGTTAACATCACCAAAAGCAGCTGCATGTCTTCGTTAATTGCAAAGAGAAAAAAAATGCCTGAAACCAGTTATATCGATTAGTTTGGTAGTTTCGGTATTAACGTGATTCTATGGCCGGTAATCTCGTAAGCTACCGCTAAACGATTTTATCCCGACTCAAATCCGTAAATAATTTCCAAGCCACTCACCTGCATGAATTCGTAACGCGGCAAAGGTCAAACAACTCCAAGCCCACGTGCCTGTTCTCCGTTTTCTTCTTCGCTTACAGGTGTACACGCGCACGTATTATCCCTAATGGTCCCGGAGGGTTGTTGAACCTGCAACCCTGCCAGCGGGGGTTCACCTTCCAGCCGTAGTAGGCCTGTGTCTGTTGCTGGCCGCCAGCAGGTATAACGTGCCTGGCCGTTTAAAAGTTTTCCGACGTGGCTCATTAAACTATCAGAAGTTCTGTCTGAAAGCGCAGCTGCGCCAGGCTATAATTGCCGACACGGGCCGGTCGCGCTTCGTGACATTCCGCCTCGGCCGAATCGGCTGACAGCGTTTGCAGGTTAAGTGATAAACTTCTCGTTCTGTTATACGTACTGTCGATCTACTTTTTCGCCACATTTCTGGTCCACGCGTGGCCTCGCGCCACAACTTTTCCGCACACTCGTGCACGCGTTATAGGTTATGAACAGGTAAAATCTGCAATTTAATCGGTCGTGTTACAGAACTGGTCAAATATAAACGGAAAATCGAGATATATAAATTCACCTACCTCTATACGTCGTTGGACTTTCCGTTTACGTGCCGGAGGTTATTGGAAAAATCTTATCGAAAAAACCAACGCGATCGTGGTTTGTTTATATCCAGGAGTCAACAAGGTTATGGTGGCGCTGTGATAGAATCCGAGCCCGCCGTCGATCGTGCACGGCGGCCATTTGCAATCGCGTTCTTCTACCTACAATCTGGACAACGCGATCGAGTTTTGTTTGCCTTGAATATCAGCGAGATTGAGAACGCTCTGCGGTAGAATCCAAACACGCTGTCACGCAGTGGCACTGTTCGACACGAAATCTGATCTGCGCGATCGCGCTTTGTTGGATCTTACGTGCGAGAAAGACGGTCGCGTCTTTCTACGTCGCGACGTAGCGTTACGTTAGAATACGAACGTGGCGTTGACGCGTTGTCAAACACTCCCGATCGTCGAATCCGAATAACGCAATTGTCTCGGGTTTATGTTAAGCGTCACTACGGTCGAGAACACTTCGCGGTACAATCTGAACGCACTTTTGCACTGGGTATCGCGAATTAACGCGTAGTATCGTTTAACCGAAATTCCGATAACGCGGACACGTTTTCTATGACGCGAGAATCGGTAAAACTAAGGTGGCGCTGCGGTACGATCTCAACGTTCCGTCGACGGTACAACGTTGTCAAATTTCGAAGAGAAATTTAAACAGTATAATTCTGCTCATAATTATGAATGTGGTCTAAATCAAAATTTAAAACAAATGAGTTTATCAATTATTTCAGGCCAGATTATTTTAAACCGAATTAATCAAAAAGTATATAACTTAGACTACTTTCATAATTATAGACACAATTGTATCACGTAGTATTCAAACGGTCAAATGTGGCTTCATGCATGTTTCGTCGCGTTGAAATTGTTATATACGTAATAGATAATTCGTCGTAATAACGGATATTTATATCGTCGTGTAATATTAGTATAAAGTGAATAGAAATAGTTAACCTATAGCCATCGAGTAACGACTTTGCACTCGTTATTTTATACATATTTCAACGTGTGAAATCTACGACGTGTTATGTCGCCATATTGTGTTAAAAAGTTCAGTGGGTTTCCGATTATGACTTGGTGTGTTTCGTGCAACGAGAATTCCTCATATTCTTGACGGAAAGCATCTCGAAGTAAGTTGATTTTTTTTATTTTACCGAACACGGTGTTTTACTTGCTTTCGTGTCGAAAACGTCTCTCGTAAACTTACACGAACGAAATAGATTTTTTACACGGCAGTTGTCTTCTTTACGATCCAAGCAAGCGCCTGTTATAGTATTTTATCATTACGTATACAGGATGTAAAGT
The DNA here is from genome assembly GCA_002201625.1 of Euglossa dilemma. Lineage (NCBI taxonomy): Eukaryota > Metazoa > Arthropoda > Insecta > Hymenoptera > Apidae > Euglossa > Euglossa dilemma. The sequence goes on along the minus strand of NIJG01000075.1, from coordinate 663,714 downwards.
AGAGTGATTTGTAAATATGCGATGATATAGAAAGTAGCTTATTCAGCTCGTGTAATTTAAAATCACGTTAAAACAGGTTTTCCAAGAGAATTGCTATGTCAGTGTTCTACGATGTAACAAGCAGGCAACATTGAACTAACAAACGATTCTTCGAAGTGTTTACAGTTAGAAGGGGGGGGGGCTGCGTTTCTCGGGAATCGTGATTCATCCCAGAAAATTGCATCGAGAATACGTTTGGTTTTAAAAAACTTCCGTTCGGATAATAATTTAATCTAACCGTTCCGTCGAATATCATTCCGCGAATCGAGCAGGGACGCGTGGTATAGATTTACGTTCCGAGAAAACAATATTACGGGTTCAAATGGAAATACCGTAATCGATACAATAATTTTCGGCGCTATTACCGCGTCAGGCAAGAAGGCTATCAATAATATCGGCACGCCGTGGAAATTATCGATCCCGATTAATTTTCGACGCCGCCTATCTTTAATTGCTCGTATTATTATTGGTGAAAGTCGAACGCGGATAATTTACATCGCGATGACAGACGCTAAAGCGGGAGTCACACGGTCAATAGCAAACTTCTTGAATATATTCCAGCAGCGTGAAACTTAGAACCGCGTATTTCAGCTGCTAAACAATAGCAGTGATTTAACCAGAAAATTACTAGATCGCGTTATTGTCTCTCTTATTCCAGGCACAACTGCCTGCCTATAATGAATACATAAATGTGCTATGCATAAATAACAGTAATCGAAGTGATACGAGGAAAATAAGCGCGCCTATATGCGTATAATTACGTTTCTGCTTAAATAGAAGCTAATATCAATTTCGTCGGGGAGATAAAAATCTGAAATTAATCATTTTCACCAATCTGATGATTCTATTGTCAAAAGTGCAGCGATTAATCCTCTCGCCCGCGAATATCAGTTCGCTGATTTATCCTCGTCTCTTCGCGAGCATTAAACGACCTAACCAAATTTCTGAATTTCATCATTGCCTCTCTTATTCAAGCTGTATAACTACGCGACTTGTTACGCATATACAAATATAGTATGCATGAATAATAATAATAATCAAAGTACTGGTTTAACCGAGAGATAACGTCAATATTTTCGGTATAAGATACTAATCATTTCATACTAAGCCAAAAAATTGATTAAACCATTACATTAAATTATTTTTATCTGTAATACTGAATAATCTCAATCAGGAATTTTAAAAATTCGTCAGCTATATAAATAATCACATTTCTCTCTCAATATGATTAATATATAGTAATTTTAACAAGAAGGTTATACGTCTAATGTGATCACTTTATCTTGATCGTTTTCATTAACGATAAATTTATTTTTCCTTCCTTTTGTTAACCAGAATCGAGTCTCGCTATTTTGAAGATTTTTTACGTTTATATCAATTATTTATTAACCCTCTGCACTCGAGTGGTGACTCTCAGTCACCGTTTATTTTAATATCTCGAAGCTTAAGTGACGAATACGAGACAATAACTAGGTTATAAGCATCGAAATGAAATACACGTGATCTTCTTTTTTTTATTTCACCTGTAGCTTAGAAAAATAAAAGAGAAGCTTCGAATTTTTATATCTCTACGGCGAAAGAATCGAATGCAGAGGAATTACGAACATCTCTGTAATGAAGATTGAAACGCTGAAGTGTATATCAATTTTAATTATTTATAACTTAGAAACTGTCGAGGATCTATACCTAATATTTTGCATATGTCAATAGAGATATCTCAACTACCGTACTACAAAAGCACATTAAAATCAATGTCGTACAGTTCGTATTCTTTCCTTGTTAGAGTCAAACAAATTAGACAAACTCCAGACTAGCTAACTTTCCCTTTCTATCTCTTACTCATTCTTATCACCCTAATGCTCCCTGTATTATTAACTTTCGATCCATAGTCAACCCCCAGCATAAATATTGCTCATTATCCCAGGTAATACTCAATTTCTACCATTACTGTACAAGATCTGGTACAAAGTATCGTAATCAAAAGTTCTCGTCTAAATTTGCAAAGCAGATAAAAAGTCTTGTAATATATGTACGTGGATGATCAGGGCCGCGTTCTGAAGGGATTTCAGAATCATGGAACAAAGTGAGTCCAAGATCCCGAGACTCAAGAAAATAGACCACATGACTTAACCCCTTGCCATACTTTGACGAGTCTGGCTCGTGACGAGAGTTTTGAGCTCAACCTAAATATCACAAGCCGAAGTCGTGGTTTCAACCCTTTGCACTCGGCGATTTTTTCGTTACAGAAAATAGTAATTCGAAAAGCTTCTGCCTTAAAGTCGACGATATTTTTAAAACGGTAAATAAGAAATCGTATACTTTACTTTTACTTTACTTTTACGAATTACTTTACTTTTACACGCATCGTTGGGAAATTTCAAATTTAATATATTGATTAACATTGATCTTTAGATTTTGATTAAATGGTGACCGAGGATCGCCTCTCAAGTGCAAAGAGTTAATCTTGAACCAAGTATAAATATCTCGAATGTGATTTTTCGTCTCAATGTAAACCATTTGTTATCTAAAAGACAGTTCTGACACTCCAATCTCCACCACCTGGCTCCTTCCCCCACAATTTGTATCGTTTGGGCCCAAATTCTCCGAATTAAATAGTTCGGCAAGGGGTTAACTGACCGTAAATACACCGATATAAACATTCGTATCTCGTCTCGATGGATAGATTACAGTGACGATATACCATCTGAAATCAGTCACCCCAATCGTTCCGATAAAGCTTCTAAGAATCCAAAAGATCCTACACCTCGTTCGCTGCACACCGGATCGCAGTGTAATCCGCATTCGTTGGCGAGTATAGTGGAACTCGAGGAAGATGCAGGACCACAAAAAATTGTATGGCAACCACTATCACAGATGAATAATAATTGTTGCTATCGCTCTTGGAAAAGAGATTGCTCTAATGACCTCAAAGCAAACTTTATAGGTCGGTGTGACTTGAAAATCACGTTCTCACAATTTTTTGGAGTTAAAACAAAAATTCGGCCCATAGAGGGTTAACATTGATCTTTAAATTCTGCTTAAATGGCGACTGAAGGTCGTCGTGCCTCGTCCCGATGGACAGATCACAGTGACGATATACCATCTGAAATCAGTCACCTCGATTGTTCCGATAGAGCTTCTAAGAATCCGAAAGATCCTGCACCTCGTTCGCTGCACACTGGATCGCAGTGTAATCCGGATTCGTTGGCGAGTATCATGAAACTCGAGCATGCATCGTTGACTAATTTCAAATTTAATATGTTGATTAACATCGATCTTTAGATTCTGCTTAAATGGCGATTGAGTGTAAAGGGTTAATCTTGAACCCAGTATGAATATCTTGAATCTGATCTTTCGTCTCAATGTAAACCATGTGCTGTCTAAGAAACAGTTCCAACACTCCAATCTCCACCACCTGGCTCCTTCCCCCACCATTCGTATCGTTTGGGCCCGAATTCTCTGAATTAAATAGTTCAGCAAGGGGTTAACTGACCATAAACACACCGATATAAACTTTCGTATCTCGTCTCGATGGATAGATTATAACGACGATATACCATCCGAAATCAGTCACCTCGATCGTTCCGATAAAGCTTCTAAGAATCCAAAAGATCCTACACCTCGTTCGCTACACACCGGATCGCAGTGTAATCCGGATTCGTTGGCGAGTATCGTGGAACTCGAGCACATCCTGGCGCGCGCTTGGTATCTAAAGCTGCGCTTCCGCCAATTAAGAATCATCCGCGGCGATCCGTCGCGCTTCTTTCGACCGCATCCACTTCCTGCGTTCCGCGTCCGCGTATGCGGCCGCCAAATTTACGTGGCCGGCAGCCGGCCGATATCTTGCCAAGCCGCTAAACCGTGCACGCGTTTGCAGACGGGAGATCGCGTGCAATCGAGGCGTGACTCATTCTGTTCATTCGCGGGCTGTGCAACGCGGACGCCTCGCGTACGTTTCGCTCGCGGGAACAATGGAAACGTAAGAGCCGGAGGAAATTATTTCACGCTATATTACGCATGACACGCACCAATTCGCCGGTTATTCGCGCAATCGTTTCGCCGCACGCGCCACTGCCGCCGCCGCGTTGTGTACGTGCGATGACTAGCGAGTGATAAACGTTACTCGCCTGGCTCACGCACTCCTCTCGCCGCGAAATGTCGCTGGCCACTTCGATACCGAGATTACGGTCAGGTAAGGTCGCATTTTCGACCGGAATTTTGCACCGGCATATCGTTCAGATCGTTCCAAGTGCGTTCGTTGGAGGATTTTACAAAATTGTTTAAAGAATTTACGAGTTTCGACGATAACAAGAAACCGGATGATTCGAAGTGTAAAAATTGATAGATCAATTGTTTTTATTTAAGGAAAATTCAGGAATTGGTGAATATCGATGAATAAATCTAGATATAATTGATGAAAACTACTCCATACGAAAATATGCATGTAAAATAATATCAATCGATGAGTTAGATAATATAATTTCAGTTAATACACCAATTCTAGATAATACAATATATCTTGGATATCGTATAATTAAATTATTTATAACTACTTTAAAACCATAATAAGTTACTAATTATCTAGAAACTTTAATTCCAGCTGGTACATCGATAATTATAGTTGCTGAAGTATCGATATAATCTTAAAAATTCAATACCTAATACAGCATAAATTATTCCTGAATTTCCAAATAAGCTTTCTACGACCTACAAATAGAATTTTCTACATCCTGCTAATATTCCTGCTAGAGAATTATGTGGAAAAGGAATAAATCGAAGTCGAACTCGCGTGAGATTTACTTGACGGAAACATAGGTGATACGGTACTTTTGCGGTATGTGCAAGTTAATAGAAAGGAAGTACGCATGACTCATTGTTCGTATAAGTGTCCTCGAGTAACGATTCTTTTCCTCTCACGCACACACTCTTCGTTTAACAACGTGGTCACGGTATAATTATCGATATTCGAAGGTAGTAGATATTAGCGTACTAACGATGTCAGCGATACGAAGAATACCGGAATCTTGAGAAACGCTTGGAAGTTTTAGAGAAACGACGGTGTAATGGAATGATCAAGAAATCATGGAGCTACGAGGAGCTTTTTTAGGGTCTTGGTATAGCGCTGTAGGTACCCTTAGATCATAAAACATCACCCTAGAGAAGCTTTGTCTGGAAGTATCTCGTCGGAGATGATGTCTAGGCCAAAAGTCTGCACCCGAGAGGATTCCGAGGACATAGAATAACCGAGGAGGTTGTAAAACCACGCGCTAAATAATCTCGAGGTCGTAAAAGCTCATAAACATAGCGCGAGTAACATCCTTTAATCGCGAAGTCCTGTTTGCCGAAGTCTTACAACCGCGAAGCCCTCTCGGGTCTAGTCTTCAACGTTCTCTTAAGCGAATTACTATAATCTTAGGCTCTCCTCGGATAAAGTCCTGTGACTTCGACGTCCTTTCCAGTAAGGTCCCGTAACCTCTGGATCCCATTGGACGAAGTTCCGTGACCTCGATGTTCCCTTGGGCGAGATCCCAAAGCCTCGGGATCGCGTTGGACAAAGTCCTGTGAACCCTACGTGCTCTTGGATAGAATTCTTAGGATCCCCGTTCGGAATCTTCCACGAGAATCTCGGAACTCCATTCTTCATACCTTCGTAATCGTTTTCTTGGACAAGATCCAAGGACTTCGGGATTATCTTAGATAATCCCAAGTTCTGCAACATCGAGCACGATCCTACGATTTCGGAATTCTATCGACCATATTTCTACGATCTCGACTGGTTTTTAGGCTGACGTACCAATAGGATTCTAGGATCTCGAAACTTCAACGTACTCCTATGACTTTAGCGTTTTCCCGGGCGAAATCCTACAACCTTATCTTCCCGGGCGAAGTTTTACGACCCTGGCGCGTTCTTTCGGACGAGATTCTGCAATCTCGGAACTCTATTAGGTGTACTCTAACCTCGACGTCTTCCCGGGTAAGATCCCATAAATCTCGAAGAGAATCTCGTTACGTAAAGTTCTACAATCTCGATGAAGTCGTCTTCCTTAGATACACTAAGTGGCCAGACTTCCCTCGACTCGGGTCCGAGACGGAGTCCCACGATCGGTTGATTCACGGTAGGCGGGGTCCCATATTCCCCACACAGCCCTGTCGCCCGAAGTTTCACCGACTGATGCTCGACAAGGTCCAACATCGATGTCGAATAAAGTCCCGCAGCCCGGATCCGTGTCAGCCGTGATCTCACGGTTCCAGGGTGGTCCCAATCCAGGGTCCCGTGACCTCGGATCAGCCGGGCCCAGGAGGCGAGCAAACTTCCATCCTGTCTCGATTAGCCATTCGCCATCGAGCGTCTCCAATTTCGCGGTTTCTCTTCTTCGCTACCTTTATTATTTTCCAAGCCATTGACGTCACTATACCTAACACTACTTTCTCCACTCCCATCCCTAACACGTATTTTTTGGATTCAACGGCGTGGAAGTTGTCAGAATGGCAGGACGATGGTCTATATTCTTCCGTTTCAGGTATTTCAGGATATTTGATTACATTTGACATTGTCGCCGCGTCCATAGGGTCCAGTTTTTCTTTTCTTCTTCTTTTATTTGTCATTATGTATCTGTATTCGCGTGTTCTCTGCGTGTTTTACAGTATCCCGATTATTTTTGGGAGTGCTGACGTAATTCGTGCATGAAGTGCACTCGGGACTCAACCCGAGGTTGAGGTATTACGTCATCTAAAGTTCACCTTGCCTACTTTCTCATGTACCCTAAACTCTCGATTGCATTCCTAGACTTTCGCTCTTCACTTCCATTGGGCACTGCCATAAATATGCTGTTCATCCGACCCTCTTGCACGCGGTCAGTTTCGTCCTAAATATACTTGACATTCTTCCAGGGCCGTGCTCATTCTATTCCCAGAATGATGTAATAGGGGAAGTTCTCGTCTTCTCTAGGCATCGGTTTATTTAGGGTTGACTCTCGAGTCATTGGTGAAATTTGGTCGTAAATCACAGGTGACGAGGTTATCTTTACAAGCCTAGGGCAAAACCCTTCGACAGAATATTCGGATTCTTGCAAAAATTTCCGAAGAAATCAAGGAGGACTAGCAGGCCTAGGACAAAACGCTTTGGCAAAGTATTCGGAATCTTGCGAAAATTTCCGAAGAAATTAAGGTTGACTAGAAGGCTCAGAAGGAAACGCTTCGACAGGGTATTTCAGATTCTCGCAAAAATATCCTTGGAAACTAAGAATCTCGAGGTCTACTTTAGGACTTCATTAACAGGCCCAGGATGCAACACTTCGACTTTCGGATTCTCGCGAAAATTTCCAGGGAAATCAGAGATGAAACGTTTCGACAAGATGTTTCGGTTCTCGCGAAAATTTCCAGGGAAATCAGGGATGGCTATCAGACCCAGGATGAACCGCTTCGACAGGATATTTCGGATTCTTGGGAAAATATCCGCGGCTGATCGATGTAGCGGGAAAAACGACGCGGCTCCGCGCCCCGCGGTTCGGTTCGCGTAATGGCGTGATCGACGCGTCGGACGGGCGTGCGTAACGACGCTTAAAATCGTCGTATCCGAAAACAATTTCCGAGTAACGAGCCCCGAGCCACGTTGGTAATTATAACTATCTTGGTGGCGGCGGTGCCTGTACCGGTTGTAGCCGTCGCGGTGGGCGATAGCTCGGCATAATTGCTGCGCAATTACCGGCTCGCAGCGATCGCGGCGTTTCGTGCCGTTGCTCCGATATCCAGAGCAGGGTGGCTGGAGTGGATCCCGGCCAGGGAAAAAGTAATCAGGGGCGGCGCCGGCGGGGGTGGTGTTAATTCTTTGAAACCGGGCCCCCATCGATCGCGTCGCGTCCACGTCTCTCGCCGCCCTCGCGCGTCCCGGTGCCGTTTCCGCGACGCTCGCGACGTTCCGCGGCGCATGCATCTTCCTCCCTGTTCCCCGATGTCGTCCCTCGACGGTATCGCCTTCTCTCCATTGTCCGCGGCGTGGCAAGAGGGCTCCTTTCAAACCAGGCACCGGTAATATTTCAGCCGTGTATTTCCGCCGGGGAAAAAGGACCACAGCGGGGCCCCGAAGACGCGCGTTAGGCGTGTACTCCGTGGCTCGTACAACACGCGTCAAAGGAACGAAAACCAGTCGCTACCGATCTTTTTGTTAGCCTCTTAAACGGCCGGATTGCAAGCAGCGGAACGACAAGCGGATTCGTTACGCTCGTTTATCATTACGGACGTTTCTCTTGGATTCGTTAGACTTTAGCCACGTGCAATCCTGCTGCTCCCTTTCCGGGTAACAAACTCGATAAACGATAAGTTCAGCGAGATACGTCGTCGGGTTACTTTGTTCTTTGCCGTCGTTTGAATAAATTTCGAGATACCCCGAGGTTGGATCTGGATTCGATAAATATGTTGCAACGCGCGTGGATGAATGTAGATTCGCGTTAAGGAAGTGCGCGATCTAGCAGACGCGTTGAGAGATGTTTGGACGAGGATATATAAGGAGATCTAGGACACGGACAGTTAAGATGACTCGAGAGCCTGGACGTTTAGGTTAGACCCATAAAATCCGAACCCTAAGCGGAATCTTATGGCCTTATAGTTTCGACTTCCCTTTGGACCTGATTTATGAGTCTTTGATACGTGCGGGAATATTAGTCTCAATTCCTGTTGGAGAATTCTAATCTCCCGTCCTATTTGTTATTTTTCACATTGGAATAAAAATTATCCAGAGTATTTTGCAGCAATTTGTACAAGGATGAACCTCGTCTCTTTACCAGTTGCGAAAAATTCCGTCAGGTATCCAGGCTCTGGCCTATACCCCAAACTTAGACCCTTGTCGTTCTGAATCCCAGATCCGATCCAATGGCGAACGATAAACGAAACTCAGCCGATGGGAGATCTTCTGAGCCGTCGAGATTTCAGCGAATGTGATGTGCCTTGCCGGTGTTTTTCGACGTTTCGCTGGTGGCGAACGGAAACAATCGGTATCGTTGTTTGCCGGGCCGCGAACAAACGTTCCGACGTTTCCGTTAATAAACGTGCCCGTTCACCGAAACAAACATGGCAGGCCGTTCTGAAACGCAAGGAAGCAATTTGGTTCGAATTTTTTCCGCGTTGCACGCCACGCTCGGCCAGCGTTCGCGGCGGTGTTCTGATTCAGTGACTCGAATTGCCGGCGATTAGCCCGTAGCTGGCCTTTTTTCCCTCGGTGCCCTCCCTCCTCCGTCTTTTTCCACTTTTTTCCGCCGATCCAGCGGTACACAGGGCTTTTGTGCGAGCGGCGCAGAGGCGGCGCTTCATTTGCACGCGTGCTGGCCGCGCTGGCGCTCGCGCGACGGCCGGAGCGGGTTGGCGAGCGTGCATGTCGCGCACGCCGACGTTCACGTCAACGGATGTCTGCCGTATTCAAGTCATTTCCATCGGGACGGACGTTATCTAACGCACCTCGCGACCGATAGACGAGCAAGATAAATGCGCGCGACGCGCGTGGTTTTCCCTCCGCCGTTTTTTCCCTTTTTTTTCCGTCCCCTCCCCGCCCTTTTTTCAATTCCGCGCGACGCTCGAGCCGCCGGCAGAGGGGAAAAAGGGGAGATCGACGGAAAAGCGATCGCGATTTTTGTCTTTTCATTCGGCCGAGTGCAGATTGTTTTTTCCCTACCCGTTCCCATCGTCCGGTCTCGTTTTCACCCGCCCGATTTTTCGGACACCCGGTAGACGGTGCGAGACGGTAAGACTCGTTGATTTTGTTCGATTTTAACAAGGTACGGTTTATTTTTAGTGTACAGGGTGTTGGGAGAAAATTGTGCGACAGAGTAACGATTGCGCGTGGGGAAATAAGTTGAGGATTTATTTTATTCTCGAGGAAAATTAGGTTGAGAATTTATTAGGTATGCGGCGAAATAATAAGACATCCTGTATTTTTTTACGTTATATATGTACTTAATAATACAGAGGATCTTTCTTTCTGACAATTTTACTCGTTTATTTGTAGAAAATGGCTGTGACGAAATGATTTTGAAATGGGAAAAGCTTCTTTTTATCAATTTTTATCCGATATCTTTATCAACTGCTTTCTACAGTACTAACCTTCCCCTGTAAAGTCAAATTTGATTTATAATCGGACAATTTTTTTGCTAAGCATCTATATCATTTTACAGTTTTCCAAGAAACAGTGAAAATCGTAGAGGGTGCTTAGTATTTATTCATTTTCTGATTACGTTTGTATCGTGTGCTTAGGTTTGTCTATTGGTATCCGTTTGAACTATAGATCATATCCAAATCCGAGCTCGAAGAAGTGCATATAGTATATGATTATTTAAGAAATTATTTAAGAAACTTGCTATTTGAAAATCACAATATAAATCTATATCGTAGAAGTAAAATAACAACAATAACAGGAAAGAATCTAGAGGATTCTGAAATTTATTTTATACAATGTTTTGCACAGTACTTAATTATTTCCTAAACTACGATAAAGTAAAATGATTTCCGGTAAAATTGTTCAAAAATAACATATTCCGTGCGATGTACCTGTCATTAAAAAAAATATCTTCAACCCTTAACATCGCGCGGTATTTTAAACGCTTAGCGAATGAACTTTCTTAATTTCCTTAATTACCAGCGGACTCGTGATTAGCGACGAGATATTGCGACAAACACGAACACGGGTATTAATATGAATATCGCGAGATATTCACGATAAACACAGGGTCGGAATTGAAGTGGTTAAATGGTCGTTAACTCCGAGGTGTTTTGTAAAATCGAATTTTTTCCCATCGCGTTTCGGGATTTTTGCCGCGTTGTAACACGTGTTTACAGTAGATCCGTACGTGCCGGGCGTTTCATTCGAATCGTTGATCGTTAAATATGTATACGTTGTCGATATAGCAGGTGCATTAAGTACGAAGAAATTAAATGGCTGATAAAACATCCGTTTCGCAATAACGAATCGGATGATTTATCGCGATGAAGCGGCATTGCAGGCGAATTAAACATTTATACGGAAGAAAAAGCATTAACCGCAAGCTCGTTACGTTAAACACAAGCTTCTCATTAATTCTCGTAAGTAAATGAGCCCCGCACGAGTATTTCGTAATTACCGAGTTCATTTCGCTGAAGACCCCGGCCCGCCAATTTTCTATTGAAAGCATTTTAAAACAAACAATCGGCCGCCATGTCCGTTTTTCATTACCCTGATTACGATCGGCCCCATGCATATACGGATATTTAAAAATTCGTCCACCGACCCCGGTGGACCGCGAATTAATTTCGCTCCAGCTATTGTTCATACGCTTTCGACGTTCATGTTTATTGCATCAAAATTATTGCAAACCGGCAGACAAGCCTCGGCATCCAACCCTGATTTCTAATTTAATTGTACCAGAGAAACGCTTAGTCGAATAGAACTTTTCTTTTTTCTTTTTTTTTTTCTTTCCTTTTCGTTCCTCGGGAAAGTAACGCGAAAGTAAAAATAATTAAGACGATCGTTAACTTGGAACAGCACGAGACGATTAGACGAGAAATTATATTTTACTTCCGCATAAAGAAAAATTGCGAGCCAGTGATGGTATTCCACGAATTTTTACCTATTTTTGTCTACGAACAACGGCATATTTCCTTTTTTTCCTACGCTTTTAGAAATTTCGGGATTTTCAAGTAATATCAACGACTGTGTGTGTTCACGCATACTAAGAAAGGGGATAGTGTTTCAAAGAGAAAGTCGGGGTTGATACGATTCGCTAACGAATCGAGAAAAGAAGTTATTCTTCTAATTTCCGGGGACTATTTTCTAATATAAATTTTAAGGAAAAAAAGACACGAATTTTATTCGAGTAGTACCGAGAATTGTATATGTTCATTCATACCAAAAGAGGTGAAAAATGTTTCGAATATCTTCATACTATTTCAAAAAGAAACTCAGGGTTTAAATAATTCACTAACGAATCGAGAAAAGAGGTTGTTCTTCCAATTCCTGGGGATTATTTTTTAATAGAAATTTTAAGGAATAAAAGACACGAATTTCAATTTTTAACTCTATCCAAGGTATTGAGAAACAAGTGTAGAATTTTTGAACACGATCCAAAAATAATTCAAGACAATCTGCTCGTGTTCAATCATATCCGAACACAAGTTTTGTTGTTATACATCCGTCCACAGACATATCGAAAAACATTTCGAATTTTTCTCTATTTAGACACTCGTTCGAGATTGAAACATTTTCGGAAACACCGATGGTTACCACCAGCCTTGGTTACTCGGTCATAGCGTGAACCCCCGATATTCATTTCCCTTGCTATTCTTGCCTAGAAACCGTGGAAATAAAAGTTGCACGGCCGCGAGAGGCTTGTCATCCGGCGTTGATCCGTAACAGGGAAGTAACCCCGCGTTACTTCCGGTAACAGAGCTTCTGCGGAAGGGTTGGAACTTGCGCGCGTTGCAACATTTAACCGATAATAGGACGAAATTGGCCGACCTTTATCTTGCACCATGTCGCGGATCAAATATTCACTGACCTATGCACCCTCGTGAATTTTTCACGCGCCTGCTCCGCGTCGTCGCGGCGACCCCTATCGAGCGCGTCCCTGTACTAGCGACGGCGAACTTTTAATTATGCACGTAATAAAGGTGCATTATTTAATCGTACTCGCGAGCGTAACGGCCGCGCATAAACGATGATCGCCGGGCTTGTATAATTCACCGTAACGCGGCATCGTGGCAGCGAGGACCAGCGGGAGGGGTTAGAAAAAGTTCACGCCGCGACGCGACGCGAGCCGCGTTAAAGCGGTGGCCGTTCAATTCGTCTTCATTAAAATTACACCCCCCGTGCCCCCTGTCTGACCAAAGCCGCGTTGCAGGCCGTTCCGCTCGCGCCCCGGCGATATTTCGACAAAGCGGAAAGGAGACGCATAAAAGTTGTACACGCGTCGATGCACCCTCAATTAACTCCAATAATCGCCGCTCCATTCTATTTACCGTTCGACGTCCGCTGAATTTTCGTTAATTACAATTTCACGATCGTTTTCCATTAATCACCAAGCCCCGGGGCCGCTCGTACAGATTTCCGCGCGCATTTCTCTCGGCCCCCCGCCGCAACGGCCGTGCCGCCCCCTCCAACCCCCGACGCCACTCTAGCCGCCGCTGTCGAGCACCGTGTGTCCCTCCGCCGGCTAACCACAGTTTTGACAGGCCGGAACTTTTTGTCCACCGCTTTCGTATTTGCTTTGTAACCCCTTTTTCGGGGATGGGGTGGCGCGCGGTGGTCGCCCGATCTCCATTCCCGCGCAACTTTCACCCCCTTCTCGCGCCACCACGCTTTCCATCTGTTCCACGGGCGCGGCCCGTTCCGTAAAACCGCCGCGCCATTCACCGGCGTCCCGTGACGCTCCTTTGATCTTCCGACGGACGGGTTTACAGGCACGAATCCCTCCCACCCCCTGGCCTGGGCCCCGTTGGTTCCCGCGACGCCTGTCGCGGCGCTGCAAGCGGCCAGAACCCGCGTGTGCCAGCGTTGCGCGCGCAACCCTAGCCGCTGTACACGGCTGTGTACCTTGCGGAGAGCGTCGGAGCTGACACTTTCCTGACACTTTACGCCCCGAAGAGCTCCCGAGAGCGCTCGTCGGGACTTTCGGGATTAATG
>NIJG01000075.1:633068-649907 GCA_002201625.1 Euglossa dilemma | reverse complement strand
CGGCGACGTTGTCGAGCCGAGAGGACTCGTGACAGCGGCGCAGAGGGGCAGGCAGCCAGAGTGGAAGGCTCAACGGGCCACGATGAATTTGTGACACGTCCCCGAAGAGAAGCTTCGCGGAATGAATGTGGCAGCGCGTGGTTAGGCCCGATGAAAAAGCCTCGATTCGCGTCGTTACGGGTAAGATGATGGTCGCCGAGGGCGACGCTCTCGCTCTTTTCTCTTTTTAGCTTTTCTTTTTTCTTTTTTTAACCTCTTTCTTCTTTTCTGCGCGTAGCGGGATTCCAGGTTCGGTGTAAACGTTTGATTTGGATACACGGTGTTCTTACTTTGCCGAGGTACTTAAATTTGTGAATTTTTGATTTCTTTGTTATGAAGGTATAATAATTCGAAGCTTTCCTTATATTTTTCTAAGCTTCGTGGTATCGTTTATGGTAAAATATAAAGAGAAATGCTACGTGTATTTCCTTTCAATATTTCACGCGTTCTTGATTCTAATCTTGATATTATCTCACATTCGTTGCTTAATTTTCAATGTATTAAAGCAAACGGTGACCGATTTTCACTAATCAAAGCGAAAGGTTGATCAGGTTCTCTGGTGTCAAAATTTAAAATAGTGGTCGAGTTATTTTGCACCTGAAACTCGAAGATTTCTTTGCTATGGAAATGTAATAATTCGAAGCTTTCTTAATATTTTTCTAAGCTCCGTGGTACTTTTTACGCTAAAATATAAAGAGAAAAGCTACGTGTATTTCGTTTCAATATTTCACGTGTGCTTGCTTCTAATCTAGTTACTATCTCACATTCGTTGCTTAATTCTGAAGATATTTAAGCAAACAATAACCGATTTTCACCCCTAGAGTGCAAAGGGTTCATCGAGTTCTCTGAAGCCAAAATTTAAAAAAAGATTAAGAAAGTTGCTCGTGAAGAATTCATGTTACATACTTTATTAACACTAAATCGCAGTCACCCCTTGAGTGCAAAGGTTGATTAAGTTCCTTGGCGCCAAGATTAAAAATGTATTTCACGAAGGACTCACCGTATGTACTTTACCAACACCAAAACGCAGTCACCCCTTGAATGCAGAGGGTTGGTCAAGTTCCTTGGCGCCAAAATTAAAAAAAGGGATTATTAAGAAAGTAGTCCCTGAAGGATTCATGCTATGTATTCTACTAACGCTAAAACACATTCATCCCTCGAGTGCACAGGGTTGCTCAAGTTCCTTGATGCCAAAATTTTTAGAAAGAATTATTAAGAAAGTAGTCCCTGATGAATTCACGTTGTGTACTCTACTAATACTAAAACGCAGTCACCCCTTGAATGCAGAGGGTTGATCAAGTTCCTTGGCGCCATAATTCGAAAGAATAACTCATATTATACATTTTATTAACCCTGAAACCTAACCTCCTAAGTACAAAGGGTTGACCAAGTTCCTTGGCGCCAAGATTTAAAAATAAATTAAGAAAGTAGTCCATGTTAAGCACTCAAAACGTATTAACACCACGAAGAAACCATCGGTATCGTTTCAAACGCCTTAAACTCTAACCTTTCCTTCTTTTTATTCGTTTTTTTTTTGTTTTTTTTTTTTCGGATTGGCCGATTTCCGGGACGCTGTTTCCGCGGGATTTATAGGGCGTCGGGTTGTTATCCGTTTGTTGGTTTTTGTTAACAATTCAGCGTGCGTGTCGGCCGGTCGTTAAGCGAGCCGCGCTTTCACTGTATTTAACCGGTCTCGCACTGCGTTAACGTTATCTGTAATTGAAAGTAATTATGGTGAAAAATGGGCGTGCGCGTGGAGCGTGGTTATCGTGTGACGACAATGGTGAAATTGATGAGGAAAAGGCGGGGGATCGATGCATCGGAAAACTGCATGACGTTTCAATGAATGTAAGTAGGTTAATTCGGTCGGCTCGCGTGGACGATAACGTTTCTCTCTTATTTACCTTTTTTTTTTATATTTCCCCTTTTCCGCGTTTTTTCTCCTCGGAACGGATTCGATGCGGTTACACGGATATCCGTGCGAGTTTCCGCGCTTTGGCTCGAATTTCTTTACCCCTTTTCCGCGAGTGTACCGTGTAATCAAGTTCCTCGAAGACATTAATCTGCCGCGGTGCACCCGTTCGATTAACGAAAATCCGTGTAAATCGAAATGCCGCGGAAGAACGGATATAACTTGGAAAAATAAATATCTTTCCGCGGTAAATACGACGTTATCGAAATCGCGCCGGGATCGGCCGAAACGGATATTCCGATGTTTAAATTGTTTGCCTCGATTTCGTTATTTGTTCGTTGCTTCGTCGATTTTCAACCCGGATTTTTCACTGTTTGGTAAGGGAAACTTGGGTCGACGAATCTGGCGCAGTTTATTAACCCTTTGAAATTCGAGGACTTTCTGCCATAAAGTAGGCGATATTTTCGAAACATTAAATAAAAAATCGTGGAATTATTTTAGACATTCGGTAATAGATCTTTGAGTAACTTTTAATTTGGTATATCAATTGGCATCGATCTTTAGAATCCGATGAAATAGCAACTGGGACGAAGCCTGTAGACCCTGCGAAAGGTTAAAGGCCCGATTACGACATGTAGTGAATCATAGATGAACCTAAAACAGAAACCCGG
Organism: Euglossa dilemma; assembly: GCA_002201625.1. Lineage (NCBI taxonomy): Eukaryota > Metazoa > Arthropoda > Insecta > Hymenoptera > Apidae > Euglossa > Euglossa dilemma. Next base: position 647,285 of record NIJG01000075.1, on the reverse strand, counting down.
CTCGGAAACGGAGATAAAAATGGAGTAAAATATATTTCGACGAGATGTCGAGTGCGGACAAGCGAGGACGTCGAATGCAGAATTTTTAATCGACAGTTTCATCGACGGTTAAGTAGTCACCGGCGTTATAGTGATCATTCCGTCCGAAACTGGCACTTTTCGTCGGGTTTATGGTACACTCGCCTCGTAACACTTCAATCGAACGAACGGTGTACACTTCTCCCTCCTATCGAATCTATCTAACTGCACATCTCGCTGCATTATACATCGTTTCGAGTTTTACGGGGCTGTAAGGCCCATTACGCGGGATGCGATCTACTCTAAATTAATAGAACTAGACCTGGTTAGGTTTGAACTAAAGAGTTCTCCGATGTGTTCTGCTCTGTCACGATCGAGGTGGATCATCAGTCTTGACGTGCCAGGGACGTAACAATCGCTATTACCGGCGGAATTCCATATTCCTTATCCCCCTATCTCCCCTTTCGCGATTATTCTCCATTCCCCGAGTCGTTCAGATCCGTATCTCGATAAACCACATCGATCAGACCCCATCTTCCGTCTTTTATTCCCGCTGCCTCGAGCACCTTTTTACGGCCACCACTTCGCGCGCCACTCGCTGTCGCGGGACCGGAAGTGGCGCCTGATCGCCGTGTTTCGGTTATTACATCGCAGTCTAGAACCATTCCGTAGTCTCGTCGAAAATATTCGCGAATTGTCGCGTTTCGCAGGAAAATAAAGCGACCAGTTACGCGGAAGACGCGCACCCGAACGGCTGCCAAGTTCTTCGGTGGTCCTTGAGTTCGGTTCGGGAAAATTGGAGAATCGATGGAACCGTCGTTCAGACCGGTGTTTCTCAACCACCTCGACGCCACGAAGTTTTCCGTGTCTCCCTGTCGCGTGTAAGTATGACAACCGCCGAGTTCCGAACAAACGTAATGGAAATAAGCGTTTCAAGGGAAGGAAGAAATTTGGGTGAGATCGTTCCCAATTTGAATATCAACTTTCTATCGTCTTTAAATATCATAGGATATATTTCAAAAGTAATCTTTGAGCATCTGTTGTTTTTGGGGATTATTTTATTCGAAACTCGATACGTATGTCGTTGGAGAAATTAACGAATGAAGTGATAAAAATTGTTCACTTCTGAAGTATTAATGTTGACCAACACTAGTTTAAACCTATTTTATCGACTTCACTCCTATACTTCACCTAGCAGTGACGAATTATGTGTATATCTATCTATTAATTTATTCATTGAACACGCAGAATCGAAAAAGACAAAAGAGCACGAAATAAAATCGTTGAGTTGAGCGAAGACAGGTTGAAAATGAGAGACCGTCCTAATGACAGGTGTACAAATCGCAAATATATTCTTCATTCCTCAGAACGGTTTCTTGCGTGTGTCAAGATTCGGTACTGAGTGTAGTCAAGCCAAGGAGTACGTTTGTGTCACCTGTAGGCGTGAGAGCGTGTCTCATTGGGTATTTTCCTGTCCCATTTATCACGCAGATGGCGGCATTGGTATCTTCTGTAAAGATAAAAACCGAAACAAAAGGAAAGACGTATACACGGTAGATAACGATGATACAAAATATCGCGACACTTACATGTAATGATTTATAAATCGAATGGCCATAAATTCGTTTTCTGCGAAGCAAACCCACCAAGAAGTACCCAAAGCATCTCACAGATTAAAATTCGCCTTGCACGGTGTTAATCTGCCAGTTGTACACTTGGGTATTCCGAATTTGCATAATCAACCTTGCACAACCTTGTCCATTTTTCGGACAAACAAGGAGTCACTGTTAGATTTGTCATGATCCGTGGAAATTTTAAATTCGTCTTCATGGGAATAAAATTTGCTTTGGATAGTGTGATCTGTCATTCCTACGCTTGGATATTCAAATATTCATAATTCACTTTCACAGTATGATATGGACCCTATTAGGTTTGCCGCGATCCATGGCAATTTTAAATTCATTTTCAGGGAAGTAAACCTCCCAAAAACTGCCCAAAGCATCTCCCAGATATAAATTTTTGAATAGTGTAATCTTTCATTCCTACACTTAAATATTCCAAATTCGCATAATCAACTTTGATCAACTTTGTCCATTTTTTTAACAATCCAGGTGCAACCATAAAGTGACATGGTTTTCCAGCAATTTTGCCACGATCCATGGTAATTTTAAATTCGTTTTCAGGGAAGTAAACCCCTAAAAGGTACCCAAAGCATCTTCCAGATTAAAATTTTTGAATAGTGTAATCTTTCATTCCTACACTTAAATATTCCAAATTCGCATAATCAACTTTGATCAACTTCGTCCATTTTTTTAACAATCCAGGTGCAACCATAAAATAACATGGTTCCCCAGCAAGTTTGCTACGACCAATGGCAATTTGAAATTCGTTTTCAGGGAAGTAAACCTCCGAGAGAAGTGCCCAGCGCATCTGCCAGATTAAAATTCCAAAATTCATACCATCGACCTTACATCGTATCGTTTTCTGGCCAATCCCGGCGCGTCCCTGGAGCGACACGGACTCCGGCAGTTCTCTCGTGTTCCGTGGGAATTTTTAAATCGTATCGGCATTCGCGTGTCGACGAGAGGGGGGTGGTCGAGGGGGCGCGCGTAATGAACGCGCGGCCGAAATCAACAGCTATGCCATTCGGATAAAAATGTCAATATTCGGGCGCGGCTAATTTGCTTTACACCGACGCCGGCCCTGTTGATTGTACAAAGTAATTTGGTTGGTTTAACCGAACACGTAAATCAACAGTTTTTTTTTTCCTCCCCCTCCTTCGCGCGCACATTCACAGACACCGACGCACAGGCGTTTGTTGTGTTCCCTCTCTGCGAATCGGCGGACAGACCACCGCGGTATCAGATCGCGCCATTACGATTCACCGCCGGCTCGACGGGCTAATTAATTGTCGACGATCAATACCGCTTTAATATTAAGGGCGCCGCGATTTGTACCGTGCACGCGTTCCACTTGGCCCGGGCCCGGAACCAAGATTAATCCCCCCCTTTCTCCTCGATTTGCACCGGGACGCTCTCTTCCGGTCGGCCGGCTCTCCATCGACGGAGGATTAAGGATGACGGCGATTTTTTAAGCCGGTGTTTCGACCGATGCTCTTTAATTCGTCGCGGGGCGAGGTCGGGGTGAATGATCGGTCGTACAGGTGGCGTGGCTGAGTTCTTGGCCGCGGTCTTTTTGCCAACGGTAATAAATCTCGCGGGCCTGATACAGGGATCCCATGCTCGATCGGGTTCGAATAATTTTTATATTAGTCAGACGTTAGTCCGATGGACTCTGGATCGCGATTAAAAGCGGCAGACATCGAGGGGTATCCGTGCAGCGTGCTAAGCGATGGGCGGCTGCTGGGCGGAGGATGCTTCGGGTGTGAGATTCGGTGTAAGTGAATTTCGATTGCAGGGAAAAAATAGTGGAAATTGTAAGGTATTAACGCATGTTTGCTTGAGTGTAGGGTGCGATTCGGTCCAAGTGAATTTGAAAGTACGAAGGTGGTATGCCTTTACACAGTTTGAGTATAGCGACAGAAACCATGATTTTCGTAATAAAATAAGTAAATATATATATCAACTGTAGCAGAAATATTTAATAAAATTCTGAAAAAAGAAATATTTTTTGCCTAGAGTAAATTGTAACTTATAACGATTATGAATAAAGTATATATAAAGTTGTGTATACAGGGATGTATGAATTAATGTACATTATACTAGTATTATGTACATAACGATTATGTAAACGCCGATATAATCGAAGTAGAGTATAATAACGTATATAACGATTACGGAAAAATAAGTATATTTTTAGGGATTTAGAATAGAAATTTATATATGCATATAACAATATGCATTTATATTTATATTATGCCAGAACGATTGTGTATACAACAATTCAGGTTACGTATATGCGGGTGTACAGAATAATATACATTGCATTAGTATTATGTATATAACGACTATGCATACAGTAATTTCCACTACGTGTAAAATATATATATATGCTTATAGTTATTATGCAATGACAACGAATATAACATATACAGTGACTCGCATTAAGTATAAAATGAAATGGCGTACGTAAAATCAACGACACACGCGTTCTACAATAACATCAACTGGCATATCCCTAATCCGAACTCGATTTACCTCTATCGTGTAATAACTTCTATACTAAATCACGTATCGCTTTCCCTAAAAAAAAAAATTCCCTAAGCGACCCTCTCATCCGCTCCACCTTACAACCCTCACCCGGCATCGCCATTTTTTATCCATCAGCATTTATCACGCTTCGAGCCGTGCCACCGAAACGCGTACTCCGTTTGCACGCACACACACACACACACATACGCAGGCGTGGTTCCAGCCTGTCCCGCTTAAATCGAGCCGATAAAAGCGTATCATTAGCACCATTACCGCGAAAGGAGACGTCCTTCGTCCGAGTGTCCCCGCGCGCACCCTCGCGCGGAACGTCGAATCAATTTACCCTCCGACCTACCCCCTCTGCCGGCAGCCTTGGTACTTGTCGAAGGGTGCAAAATATTTAGTCCCGATCGTAAGTGCCGGCTCTTACCCGCAGGCAGTCCTAACAACCCTTGTTTACGTTTATGGCTTTGGGTTTGACGATCGCGTGCACGGTCCTGCGAGATCTCCCCGTGTGTACGCGTCCCGACGCCACACCACGCGACCAGACACACGCATATGGCATCGCGGGACACAGAGAAGAGGGGGCATCGGACGCCGAGGGGCTTCGCCACCGTAGGTGTAGATACCAATCTCTGTAGAGCGAGGGGTCGAAATCGGCTACGGTAACCTAACCCCATAAACTCCCTGCGAGGCCTCCCTCTTGGAACTTAATTCGTCGAGAGTTGACGCCGGCCGAGGAGGGGGATGGGGCGCAAGGGAGACAGGTTGCACGTAGGGGACCGTTCCGGGGACGAGGACAGACAAGGCCCTGGAGCGAAGAATAGAGCGGAAAAAGGACGAGGACGCAGAGGGTTGGACAGGACAGGATCAGGGTCGCGATGGAGTAGCCAAGAAGAACGAGTCGAAGAGAGCGAGAGAGACAGGGTGGTACACTCGTATACACGGAGAGAAAGCGAAAAGAATGGGAAGGGGAAGAAAGATAGGGTAGGATCGCGTTTATGGGGTGAGCCGCGCGCGATGGCCATCGCCATTTATTGCCAATTTGCTAAATGAAACGTGCCGCGCGTACATCGTACGATTATTAGTGCCCCCTATCGGGATATCGCGGTCTCTCGTTTCGAATCGGGGCTCGCGCACTACCCCCCACTTCCGCGCGGCACCATTTAATTTCAATTACAATAAACGGTTACGAGAATCATTGCGCGCAATCTGAAAATAATTTCAAGCGGTTCGAGCGCTCATAATGATTTCGCTCGTTTCATCGCGTTACACCTCGCGGACCTCGTTACGGAAATAATTTACCGTCCATGGCTGGAACTTCATGAATTTATATTTTCGACGCGGTCGCCGGCCGTGCTACCCTGGTATACACACATACACACATATATATGTGTGCGCGCGCGCATACGCGATGGTTCTGTGCCGGGCCCTTGAACCGGTGCCTAGAACGAAAGCAATTTCCAGCCGCCGCCGCTGTTTATTTATTTGTTGTTGCCGTTGCAGTTGTTGTTATTGTTTCTTTCCGCTCTCGTTCTCTCCCCGTCTCTCTCCTCCTACTCCTACTCGCCGCCCCTCCCGCAGCGTCGCTCCTTTTTATTCCGCGCGCTTGTTTTATTTTAAATAAAACACGCCCGGCGTTTCCGCGCCGCTCGTAATTAAACGGAGAATTATTTCCGCGGAGTGCATTGTTCGCTCGCTCTTAAAGCCCGCGATTGAAAAATAAATTGATTCGAAAGGCAACAGATTTAAAAGGTGAATTATTAAAAAAAAAAAGATATATGCGCGTATACGTATATATATATATATGGATGTATACAGAGGCGTGCGTGTAAGAGGGAAAAAGGAGAACGGCAGAGGACGGCGGAAGCGGAACTGTCCATTTTATTCGCGAATTGTTCGTACCCGCGGGTAAAATACGACGACGGCGCTGTATTATCGCGGAGAGTTGAATTTGATGTTTCTTTCAAAGCCGCAATCGCGTTTCCATACGTCTACCGGTATTTTCGTGTCGCTCCGCTTCGCAACTTCCTTCCTCCTCGTTCCGCCCCAACTCTCCTCTCCGATCCGCCGATTCAATTTCCTTCCGGGGTATTTCTTTCGCGTGCATGCACTTTCCAAACTTTCCCGTGGATATTCCAATCGTTGGATATATCCCCCGGAATGACCCCCGAGCGAGCGCCGTTCCCTTCCGCCATTTTGCGAATTCCCGGCAGCCGCGCGAGATTCACGCGCCGGATGATAACCGGATAAATCGCGTTCTCGAATGGTTGGCCGCGTTTTTATGCTCCACGTGCGGCTTAAAAGCCGCGCCGCGCGCGAATTCGCCAGGATTTATTTTTAATATCGGCCCGTGTAGGCCGATACCGCGGTGTAATTTCCAAAAAAAACAGAAAAAAAATAGAAATTCCGGTTTATTGTCCGCGATCGACTTTAAATCAGCGAAACGTAGGTCGAAAATATCCGGCGGAAATCGATTCCGCGAGGACGCCTCGCCGGTGACGAATATCCCACCGTTTCCGTCATTTTTCCCGCGAAAATTATCAGTGGTTCCTTAGAGGTGGCGAATAATAATACCAAACGTGTCCAATGATGTATAGAAATTCGTATGCGAGTGTATTTTCGTGGAATATTCAACTATTTTCACGAAAATTTTTAGGGATAGAAAAGATTAACGTCAGACGAGTTCAATAACGTATGTAAATTCTTTTGCGAGTGTATTCTCAATTTTATATCTCAATCGCGACACTTTTTCTAAAATATATCTTTATGCTCACCCTAATATCTCTCGGATATTAACCCATTCACTCCACGTTTAAATTTCTTTACTCTTAAATGAAAAATCAGATTTAAATCACTTAGCATCAGAGGCACCACTCAATTTGGGAGCACTCAAATGTTTGAAAAATCATATAAAATCAACCAATGATTTTTTCGTCCTGAAAATTAGCATGTGTAATAATGAAACCATTCTATTTTCTTCTTCAAATTACTTACACGCTATAGTCATCCCATGCGAGGATTAAAAATTCGTAAAAGATATCAGCCATTAACACTAGAACTACCGATCTGTGACGAGTACGAAAATATAATATACGTTCTTTACGATAATTAAAGCAATGCGATGAAAATAAAAGAGCATATGTAATCACGATCACGTTGGAATAAAAATCAGTACCAGCAACTGTATTCCCAGTAATCGCGAAGATAAAGTATCTAAAACGAGTCGTTTTGACCCTTCTGATAATTCTATCATCCGACGAACGGAATAAAAACAAAAGGAACGCGATGTCTTTAATTGCATTTCGAAATCTCCGCTCGAAACGCGCGCTTCTAAATCCGTCGCGCTCGATAAACGATAGATAAAGCGACAAAAGTAGAAAAATTAATTACACGCGTATCGAAGTCGAGCGAGCAGGCAGATAACGTCGAACGGTTAATTTCCGAGTGGAAAAAAAAGAGAGAAAAAACTTGGCTCGATCAAAGAAACGCCGAGTTCGATATTAATCACGCGTGCCGTACATAAACAAGGAAAATTCGTTCGCCGGTAAATTCGTGCGCGAGAGGTTTGTCATTAGCAACAGGTTTTTTTTAACTCTCCAACCTCGTTGTTGCAACGTCCGCGTTAATTACACTGGACGTGCAGCAAGACGTTAAAAAATGGCGTACACGTATCGCGCACACGTGCACGCACACGCTTAAACAACAGCGTAGATGTGCCCAGCGTTTCATACCGGGCTATCTAAATACCGGTATAGCACGCGACTATGCGAATATTAACGCCGTTGGATATTCATAATATGGTTACCCGCGTATCGGCAAATATCCGAATTGGCGGATGTCCATGTCATCGCAGATATTCGTATTACCTAAATACGATTTACGATTTATCGGCCCGAGCCGAAATACACACATCGGACAAGCCAGCAAACGTTATCGAAGATATAAGTCCTTTAATTATCCGCGTTGCTCTCGAGAACTCGGAAATTACGCCCGATTCGGTTTGCTCCGTTTTTCCCGCTTATCGCGCTCATTTTCGAGCGATACGGGAAAGGAAAAAAAAAAAACAGATACATCGCTATCGATCTGTCCCCGATGATCTAATCTCTGTGTTAAAACGGATTAAGCCCGATAAATACGGATTTTTACGTATACCGTGTATACAATCGCGTTCTAATTTCGGAAAATTCGCCAGTTTTCCGTTTAACCGCGTTATCGGCGATACGCACAACCGCCATTAGGAATCTTTATTTATTTCATTCCCACCTCTCCCTTCGTTGTTTCTCTGTATATCGCAAGACGAATCTTCGAATCTTCGCGATAGAAAGATTCCGATTGGAATAAAGAAACGATGGAAAGATGCACGCGTAGGAAAGTGAATAGTAAAAGCGTCGGGACAGAAATCGGCGTTACGAACGTCGGAGTAATCAATAGGTACTCTCGGGGGGCCTGCGTCGGCTAGAACAATCCGAAAAGGAAGCCCTCGACGTCGGCCGCCCTCTTAATACCGGAGTCTCCTCTTCTGCCGGTTCCCCGGGCAGCAGTTTAACCCGGCAGGTGGAAAATAAACAGTTAAAAATCGAGGTAACCCGAGGCTCGGTCGGTAACAACGTGTTCTCGTTAGCCGGATTCACGGGACGGTGGCAAGAATGGTTGGGTCGCGAGCGCGAGGGGGTTCGAGTTGGCGCGAAGACGAAAGGACAACGGGGAGTGCAAAGTGCAGGGGGGCGAGGGGCGCGGGCGCGCGACAGAAGGAAGGAAAGAACGCGGAGAATGGAAGAAAGGGAGACGGAAAGGGTGAGGTTATCGTTGAAGGGGGCATGAAAGGAGCAAGAGACAGGGAGCGAGGGGGAGGGGGGAGAGGGCGCGCGAAAGAAAGGGAAAGAGAGACGTGTGAACGAGCCTTAGGCGAGATGGTTGGGTTAGGCTCGAACAGACACGGGTACGGGGCATAATAAAAAGATTTATTCGGCTTTTATCCCGGAGTTATTCAGCTCTTTTCATCCGGTCGGTGAGCCCGCGTTTTTTCTTCCTCGCTACTACCGTCCCTCTTCTCTCCCCTTTTATAAGTCTCCACGGGCGGAGCAATTCGACAAAGGGCGCGGAGTGGGAGATGAGACGGAGATAAAGAAAAGAGGGAAAAAGGAGGACGGCGGAGCCAGAGGGCCCTGATTAAAATATACGAGCGAGCCTCGCGGATTTCTTCTTATATCCCCGGATCCTTATGTCTCTTCCCCCCGTCCCCCTTCCTTCCTACTCCGCTCCTTTTTCTTTTTCTTTCCCGCCGTCTCCCCCTCGCCTGTCCCCTCGGCCTCCACGGTTTCTCTCGCCCAGGCCTTTGCCAACCTTTCTTTCGCTTCCCCTCGGATGCCACCGTGCGCGTATTCGGGGAATTCCGAATGAGCTGCCATCGCGAATTCACGCGCTCGGAATTGGACCTAGCGCGGATATATTTTACCCTACCCAGGTCCGACCTGCTGCTAGCAATATCGGCTACGAGCTTTCCCTACGCGTCGATCCACCATTTAAATCCGATTTCAACCTGAACTTACGACTGTCCCATCCAAGACTCGGGTTTAAGACTCGTCGCTTAGAGCAACGTTCTCTGCGAACAGTTTTAACGAGTATTCTTTTGCTCGTTTCAGCCCCACGCAATGCGATAGATACGTGTCACTCCTTCGAACACCGATGTCCGACTGACCGTGCGTTCGACCACAGCGCCATCTCCGGATTAGTTACGCTTGAGACAAAGAAAGAGAGATCGCGCTGTTCCGCAACTATCGAAAAGTGCCACGTGATCGGTTCGCGACCTATAATTGACGCGCTCGAATTCTTACGCGACGCCATCTTAGTTGCTAATGTTTAGAACGAATGGAACGTGCTCGCGTTGTTTCGCGTATCTCGAGTCGAGTCTTTTTTTTCTTTTACCGGTATTTGGTGTTTAAACAAGTGACGTGTGTTATTTATTAGTCGTGCGATTTAAACGTTAGATTCGTAGGAAGGGTTCGGCGAAAACCGAGTAGAATGTTCGAGAATATTCGCGAATCGGTGTGGAGGTTAAAGTGCCACGTGTTTGTCGAAACTCTGCGTCGGGACATTCGTTTCGAGAACATTAGGAGCCGATGTGTGCTATCCCGAAGGACGATTCGACATTGACGCGGAGTTTCGTGCTCAGTGGAAAGTTTGCCTGAGAAGAATGCGGACGCGAGTCGAGGATACGGCGTATACCCGACGTTACGGTTTTCGGTGGCTCTTTGTTAACCGAGTGCGGCCATGTTGGATTGTTCTTTCGAAGCATTGTGCCTGATCGCGCTTTGATTCCCGTTCGTCGTACGAAATTTCCTCGAGCTAGACGAGGACGAAAGGGGACGGAGAATCCGATGGCAGAGAAGGATGAAACTTCGGGGAACCCGATGGTGAGTCTCGAATTTTCTATTTACGTATTTTACGCGTTATATTGTGTCTTTTATATACACGTGTACGTTGTTTCTTTCTTGTAAATACTCGAATGGCGAATAATATTTTAATACGGATAAATTATTCCACTGTGTTCTAACTTTTAATTTATTACTCGGATGCTGCATCCTTTATAAATAAAGATAAAATACCTATGGAACAGCGAAGATTTATATTCCGGGGATAAAATTCCTTTTAAAGGCACGTCACGGTCTCTAAATTAATCGATCTCGTACACGACGATTCAGGCTCGATTAGACACCGACTAAAGGTGAATTGATCGTGCCAAGTCGAGCACGATTTTTACAACAGTCACATCAAAGCATGTCAACGTTCGCGGATTTATTATGAATTCACAAAGCATGGGAATTAAAAAGATTTAATCATCGCGATTTGCTCCTTCTCGGGAGATAAAAATACGGGAAATGGCGGACGTGATCAGCAACGGAAATTGTTAAACCACTGCGAAGGCAACCAACGTCAAAACAAATTGTACCTCTAATTTTATTTACGACTACACCGAGCTCCGCATTAAGAATTTTCTACCCGCGTTTGCTCTAACGTTTATTACGTTCTTAAATTACAATTTTTCGTACTTAAAAAATCCTCGAACACCGCTCCTCTTTCTCCGAATATCTTCGTGTCAAGAAATCGCGAAAATTATTATTTCCCTCGCAAAAATTACAAAATCAAAAAAATCGGACGTTTCAAATTTTGAATTGTAGAGTTCTATTAAAACAATTTTAAATAGGAATATTTTTAACCCCGTACAAAATTAGATACGTAATTAGCAGAAAATTCGTATTTCCTGTCGAGATGAAAAAAAATTATTCATTAACATGTCAAAATAGAATTTCTTTTCAACCTCACACGGAACAATATACGTTTTAATCGCGATTCGGGGACTCCGAGAATTAACTCGCGTTTCGTCCAAAATCAACGTATTATCGTCCGACAGAAATTGTTCTGGTTTTTCAAAAATCTTTATTCCACGTTACAACGGCAAGGTCCGTACGTAACGCGCGAGGAAAAGGGAACAGAGGTGGCCGTAAATTGAATAAACGCGGAAACAAAAAATGGCCGGCGCGGAAAGGAGGAATATTCCATTATACCGGAAAGATATTCCATGAAACGCCTAATGAGCTCCATAATTCATTCGCGGGAAAAAGAGCACACGACAATTCGTTCCTCCAAATTCCCGATGCACGTTTAAGCGAAAGATAACCGCGTTACGTTCTTCAGAATTCGCTTTTTTTCCGCCGGACGGGGCGAAAAAAATTTTCAATTCCCCCCACCACGCCTCGCGAATTAAACCGTGCGAATCGCTAATTCTCTCCCCCTATCTCTCTCTCTCTCTCTCTCGGGTTCACGTAAGCCCACCCCCCGGAACTCTTCCGTTCTAAATTCAAATGAAACTGTCCGATTATTAAATCCGGCCTGCTATTTCGCGCGCGATAATGAAACCGAGCGAAAGCGACACGCGTACAAAAGGAGGATCCCGGATTCAAACTTCCCTCCGAAACACCCCCTCGTTCTCCACGAAGGAAAGGCAGAGGAATATCTCGATTCTCACCCCGTTCGAGTTCGCTCCGTTCTTTCGTTTAAACGAAAGAAAAATACGACACCAATTCTCGTCGCATTCGGATTCATCCTCCCCACTTGTTCACTCGCGTCGATGAAAAAGGAGAAATAAGAAAACAGGAGAGGAGGAAAAGACGCGATGTTTATTCCCACCCCTATCAGCCGCTCAGAACAGGGGAAAAAGGAAGACCTAGGAGACGAGAAGAAAGAGAATTGCAATATCTATTCTAGCGACATTCCGATTCGCCCTTTCTTCCGCGTGTCGATACCAAAAAAGGTGAAAAAAGGGTAAGACGAAGTGCAACACGCAGTACCTATCCTCGTGTTATGCTCTCCCTCTGTTTTCTCTGTTTATTCGAACCAGAAAAGGGAAACATAAGGAAAGAAAGTGAAGAAACAGAAGGAAGAAAGGAAAATGCGATATCTATTCTCGCCGACATTCCCATCCATCGAGACCAAAAAAGGGAAAAATGAGGTAAAGGGGGTAGGAAGAAAGGAAAACGCGATACCTGCCCTCGTGCAATTGCGATCCACTTCTTCTTTCTATTCGGATCAGAAAAGGGGAAAATAAGGAAAAGAAGAGGAGAATAGAGGAAAGAAGAGAATTCCCATGCATCGAGATCAAAAAGAGGGAAAAATGGAAGAAAATAAGAAGTAAAAAGAAGACAAAGAGAGGGAAAAAAGAAAACGCGATACCTAAACTTGCGCAATTCCGCTTCACCCCTTTTTCTTTCCATTCGAGCCAAGAAAGGGGAAAATAAGGAAAGGAAGAAGGGAAAATGCAATATCTATTCTCGCGATATTCCGATTCACCCCCTCTTCTATTCTCGAGACCAAGAAAAGGGAAAAGTAGTGGAAAATGCGATGCAAAAGAAGTAGACGAAGATAGGGAAGAAATAAAAACACTCGCGCTTTCCCCGTTCATTGGAAGCAAAAAAGGGGAAAATAAGGAAGAGAATAGAGATAAAATGCAATATCAATTCTCGCAACATTGCGATTCACCCTCTCTCCTATCCTTGAGACCAAGAAAAGGGAAAAGTAGTGGAAAATAGGGGTGCAAAAGAAGTAGACGAAGATAGGGAAGAAATAAAAACACTCGCGCTTTCCCCGTTCATTGGAAGCAGAAAAGGGGAAAATAAGGAAGAGAACAGAGATAAAATGCAATATCAATTCTCGCAACATTGCGATTCACTCCCTCTCCTATCCTCGAGATCAAGAAAAGGGAAAAATAGTGGAAAATGCGATGCAAAAGAAGTAGACGAAGATAGGGAAGAAATAAAAACACTCGCGCTTTCCCCGTTCATTGGAAGCAGAAAAGGGGAAAATAAGGAAGAGAATAGAGGGAAAATGCAATATCTATTCTCTCCCCATCGGGATCCAGGGTGTGCACTACTCCGGGAGACAGCGCGGAAACAGCGGGAAATTTCGAGAAAGCGATCCTCCTCCTCCTCCTCCGAGGGGTCGCGGAGGAAGATGTCGGGCGATGGGTGCTCGGGCGACAGAAATAGCCTCGGAGCCGTTTCAACGCTCAAAGGCTTGCATCGCGACAAATTCCACCTTGGTGCAACCTTTCATCCTCGCTGGCGGCGCCTCCCTTTCTCGAGCAGCCAGCCTTGTTTATCACCGGCGTCATATCGCGGAGGGGATGGGTCGGTTGGCGAGACTCGAAAGAGAGAGAGACTCCTCGGCGTCGCGGCCGTAACGCAATTACGGCCGCACTTAATTTGTTTGAAGTACACTGCGCCACCGGCGGAGGTGTTAATGGCAACGCGACCTCATCCACTTCTACGGACCTCCCTCTCGTTCTTCTTCCCTCCTCCGCCGCGACGCCGCGCCGGTGGCGCCCTCTCCGCGGCGCCCCTTCTCGCTCGCGCTTGTCGACCGAGCACAATGCCACCGGGGCTACGGGGTGGCTCGAGAATAATCGACGTGAATTCTTTTTCAATTCTCTCTCTCTTTCTCCTTCTCTGCTTTTTTTTTCTTTTGCTCCCTCTCTCTCTCTCTCTCTCTC
>NIJG01000075.1:620338-632648 GCA_002201625.1 Euglossa dilemma | reverse complement strand
GTATTGTTTGTTATATTAGGGGAGATTTTGTGTGCTTAGGTGTATGGTTGGATTGACGTATTCTTTTATAGTAGTTTTTTTATTTTTGTCGCGTTATAGGAGAAATAATGTGTTTAGACACGTGTTTGGGAAAATTTTTTTACTTTGTTCGTTTTTAGGGAGAAGTATTTTTAGTTTTATTCTTGGAATGTAAGGGTGAGGTGTCCTTTCTTTATTTTTGGTGTAAAATAATACATTTAAACACATCGTTGGGAAGAAAATTTATTTTCTTGCATTATAGGGTGAAATATTTTGATTTTTATATTTAGGATATAAGGGTGAGTTACCTGTATGATTAATATTAATCATATGTTAGGATATTTAATGTGTTTAGACGCGTCTTTGGATAGACGTTTTGTATTTTGTTGATTGTACAGTGAAATATTTCGATTTTTCCGTTCTATCTCTAATTTTTATTTCCGTGATCGAATTTGTTTTAGTACTTAATATGGCCGTCGGATTATTTATATCTCGGATACAATTTCAATTGATAAAATATCGAAACGTTCGTATTTTTGTTTTGTTTTATTTTGTTTTTGAAACACGATAGACGACGGACTGTTGCCGTCTCTGGTCTATTCTGTATTGTAATAATACAATAACCGTGTAATAACATTGTAATACTTTTTGCATCCGCGATACGTGTACCGATAAATTTTTCACACACTTTCAACGAAATATTTGCTTCACCCAGTATATCGCGATATTAAACATATTCCGCACATTTCGGTCATTATTAATGGCAACAACGCGGCGTTGTAATAAAATATAGCAATAATTATTATTGCACTTCTATTCCAAATTTCCGCTACCGTGTAAATATTAAATGACGAAGAAACAACTGTTTCAATTTTAATTCAATTTGCTACAAACATGAAACCGATAATTTCTCCAATTTACATTATCACCTAATTTCGTCCTTGCTCTCCGTGACAAAATTAATATCAACATAACGAAACACCAAACCCCTAGTTTTTCTTTACCTTCCCCAATTAAAACGATCCTCGAATGATCCATTAGCATATTTATATCTGTAGTATAACATTTTCCATCATGTACACGTGGCCTTACGAAGACTCAGTTCAGTTGGAAAACTCTGAACGATGCGTCAGGCCCTTAGTATGACCAGACGTAGTTATTCTTAGTTGATAATCTTAGTTGAAAGTTCAGAGTTAACAGTTAGTTAAGAATTAAGTTGTAAATAGTTGTCGAAGTAGAATCATAGCGAGAGATAATTCGTATCCCCAACCGTCACTCGCACATTTTTATAATTAAATAAATCATCAGCTGTATCAATTGCAGAATTATACTGCATATCGCTCGACAAATTCTTCCCTCAATTTCTGCGTCGAATTTCACCGACCAAAAATCGTGTCCATTTGCTCCTCAGACTCCTCATATCCCCAATCATCAGACAGTGTACCTACGTATGCATACACGCATGGGACAAACACTAGCCGGAAGCGACGGGCCGCGGGGATGCGAGTAGACACGGGCAGATTAATTGCCGGAGTTAATTTTGCAAGTGGCCGTTTCGATATTTACGGTTTTAATAAGGATCGTGATCCCGTTTGGTCACGCGGCGCGGATTATCGCGTAGGCGCTCATTGAAATTTAATATCGGCCTTGCGGGGCCCGCCGATGAAATCGATCGCGGTAACGCGATAGTTTGCCGCGAAATTGCAAAATCCCCCTAGCGTTACCCCCCTTGCGCGTGCCCGTCGGATCGGGCAATCCCTGGACACGCGTTGAACCCGAAAAATCCACAATTGTACCCCTCGAGCTGATAAAACGCGCGCGTGGAAATCGGGACATTTACGTTCGCTGCTTTCGAGTCGTTAGACACGAAAATGCGTATAACCGGAAGTATTTCCAGCGAGAAGGAAGTTTTTAGATTATAATAATATCAATAGAATAGATAAATAACCCAAGGATAGAAGGACCTAAGGATTAATTAAGAAACAACAGTTTCGTCGTGATATGCACCGTTTATTTCGAAAGTGGTGTGAATTCGTTTAGAAAAAAATGAGATACTTAGAAACTTCTGATTAATTTCGTATAAAATGAGTAATGGAAAGAAAGAAGAGTAAACTTGTTCCAGTTTCAAAATAAACGATCCATAAATAGCTTCGTCTGTTACCTCGAGGCGACGTTGCGCTGAACTCACTAGCGCCACCGTGTCTCGTATCTCCGGTTGATTCGCTGCATCTACCGTGTTCATCGTTGGATGGTTTCCTAATTTCGCTGAAATAATTTCGCAACATTCCCCTCGCCGTGTACATAACACCATAGCATTTTAAACATTCCGATTGAACGCAAATATTTTCCTCGTCAAGCGTAACCAATATACCAGATTGGAATACTTGCGTGCGCGCGGGCGCGAGCGAGTGTATCGCGAAAATGCATCTCGTTCTGAAATATTCGCGGTGTCGGTTTCAGCGTGGAAATCGGCGGATGATCGGCCGAGATAATGGCGGAAGAATTTCTGGAAAATATCCGTTTACTCGCTCGTTGCGCGAATTCGCGTGGTCGTAATTATAGTCAAATATATAGGACGCGTTGGCCGGGTAATTGCGAGCGGTATATCGCTAAAATTGTTAGATAATTGCATTATCACTTACGTAATTCCATCAGGACGGCGGGGAGGGACGGGGAGGAGGGGATAGGGGTAAAACCGTCAAAGACTTCCGCGGTAATAACTGTTTGCAACACTGTTTTGCATTTCAATGGGAACAATTTAATTAACAACGCGAAGCTGTACGCAATTACGTTATTTACAGTGATAACACTATTACATCGACCGGCACGTTACATATTTATAGCGTTATCGCTATAGGGGACAAGCGCGGCCGTCGCTGTACACGGTAATCGAACCGGCCCTGGAAACGCAGCGATTCGTAAACCGGCCGCGATGGAATTTCGCGGTGAAACGATCGCGTGCCCGTGTTCGTTCTTGATCTTCTACGGATTCGATCGGCCGACGTGTCGGGGCTTGTTACCAACGGTGCCGTTTCCGATCATGCCACCTTCCCGCCGACGCCGCGACGTCCGAGGCGGAGGCGTGCAAACGAATTTCGAGATGGGTAATTTCGTTCCGAGTCGATTAGACTTCAACCTTACGGTCTCGCCGGTCCCGCCGATCACTCGAACTTTGCGCCGGGAATATCGGTCTGTTGGATTAATTATGGTAATCACGAGCTGATTGCAGCTGTATAGGAGTCTTCTAGTATGTTCATTGATCTTCTGTGATATTTAAAAAAAAAATATTGCGGAGGACCATTGAGACCTCGTGCTTTGAAATTGATTAGGTTCGTTGGTATAGTTTTGGACTATGTGTACATAGTGCATTTTTTATTCACAAAGATGGAGAATTACCGATTTTATGTGTCGTTATGTGAAGGATTGTATGAGTTAATACAGGTTCTTCCTATTATCAGAAATGAAAATCTCGATGGGATTCCTTTTAAGTATGAGAACAACCAAGACTGGTAATAAATAAAACAAAAATATCGATAGATAAGAATCTTTCTCAGTTTTCTATTAAACATGGAAGGAAAGGAATGCGAATTTTTATTTCGTTGTCAATATGTAAAACTGTTAGGAAAATTCGATGGGTATTGAAACGACATTGAGTTTTCTAGTATTTATGGACCCTGCCATACTTAACAAGATTGAACAACTTATGTTCGTATTCTGATTCTCATTTTATTCTCTTTGAGATCTTTGAAGAAATCTGCTGTTAACTATGTATTTTCTTGATCCTGTTCTCTCACGAATATTCTAGAGTTAGTTGCAATCGCCGCGAACCACGGTTCTATAAAGAGCAGAACCATTGAGAAAGCGAAGACAAAAGACGATATAAAGAGCGGATTCCGGATCCCTAAAGCCATACGAGCAAAGGAAGTCTTCCATAGTCCCCTTGACCACCTATTCAAACGTCTGCGAAGATTCTTAGACCGCACGTAGTCGCGTACCTTTTATCCACCCTAAGTCTCCTCTCGAAATCCACGTTTCATCGATCCGAAGACCCGACGATTCGATCATCCGAGAGCATAATCACCAGCCCGGTAGGTGGCGTATGCGAATCTGTGGATCGCACTCGTAAATCCGGCAGTCCGTAAATTGCTTAGTCGGTTGCGCGGTTGGCAGGGTGCGTCAGTGTCATCCAGCTCGCTCGAGAACACCGCGCGATACAGCGTGTATCGAGGGGGTGCGAGCAGCAGCGTGTGCGGAGGCTCTGGTGGTCGGGATTACGAGTGGGCCGAGTGACTGGAGCCCCCCGACTCTTGCCTCTGCCCCTTGCCCCCCGCGGGTGGTTGTTGCGTTAGCAGGCAGAGTCGAAGAGTCAAAGGGCGCGAGGCGAGAGCGACGGAGACGGAAGCGCAGACACGCAGGGCTGGGGCAAGGAAACAGGGAATCGCGACGGATAGAGGAGCGTGTAGGCACCGGTGGCAACGCGTCGGAGCCGTGTACACACGCGCGTACGCGCGGGTGTATCGCGGTGACGCGGGGTGGTTGCTCGAAAGCCGCATCGTCGGGCAAACACAAGCGGGTCTGGCGTTGGTTGTCGTTCACGCGGCTCTGTAGTGGAATAGGTGAGGAAGATATGAGGAAAGGTGGGGTCAAAGAGAGCCGGAGGGGCCGCCCGAGCGAGTCTGTTAATTGGACTAATTACAGTAATTACTGAAAGTTTCAGCAGGCCAGGAGCGAGGAAGACGGGAACACGGCGGGCGTAATACGGCACCCCGCCGATGGTCTCGCAGTTTGCCTGCATCGTCGCCACCAACACCCCCGAACCACCAGACACCAACACCTCCGCGTCCTCGCGACGCCATCGAGCGCCCCGTGACACCGAGCAGGGTATTAACGATCTCGCATGCGCTCGCGTTCACTCGCGTCCGCCGGCCCTCGAGCACCCTCGTCAGGCCGGATACGCTTGTTTTCGTATTTAGACCTACTTCCAACCCTCGTCCTCCCGACGATCCACTGATCCAGCCGCGCCGATCTCTTCCACCCTCGTTGTTTAACCCACTGTCGCCACCGCTGCCTCGGATAGCCACCGCCGTGTGTCCTGTTCGCGATCCTCCTTTCGTATTTAGGGGACGAGGCTAACTTCTGCGGAGGGGTCGAGGCCAAGGGGTGTCATAGGTGACCCGCACCATGAGAACCGGCAATGAGAACCTGACGGGTTCGTCATCTATACGCCTGCGGGGATGTTATAAACTGGGGTCTCTTAATCTTTTATGCCTCGCGTGGTGCTGCGGTGCTGGTGCGACCCTCGCGTGGACGGATAAAGCCCTGGTATAATTGTAAGTCGCCTAAGTTCGCTGGTGTACTAGATGATGCTATAGTTTATACGTTCTACGGGGTGTCGCGTACGAACGGATATGGATTATGTTGAACAAAGTATCCTTCGTGGGCGAATATTATCTGCACTTTGTATTTCACGAGTGAATGATCGAACGTGGTCGTTCTTTGGTAGGAATATATTTCTTTCTCCTTTTCTCCAATCCAATAGCTTATTAACTATCGGGAGAGTCAAGATGATTCGTTTCAGGAGTATGCGGTTGCTTTTGGGAAAATTAATATTTACTCTTATTCGAACGTGATCGCTATTACGTATGCTCTTTTATTTTCATCGTGCCGCTTTGATTATCATCGATAACGCAATATCGCGTATTTTCCACCGTGTACACGTAGTTTTATGAAGGTGCAGAGCCCAGGTCGACCGAGAAAATATGATCGTGTTGAGGGAAATATCGGAAAGTCTGTGCATGGTGGAAAAAAGCGATTGGAGATGAGTTAGTTGTAAAGAATCAGTTATTAAGTAGTAGCCGGTAAAATTAGAAAGTATATTTGATATTTGATAACTACTTTATTATAACGATTATAGTTGAAACTGTGAGCTCATGATAGTTTCGCAGTATATATATTTCATTTACATTTGTGTCTGCATTTGTTGTGTTTCTGTCAATAGAGGATGTCTTTGAAAACCATTTTTTCACAGTATGTTTAATCACTCGCACATTTTTATTACTATCGTCCAATGCTTATAACAACGTGTTTCATATTTAGATTCATTCCATCGTGTTAGGAATATTGTGTGGAAATTGAATATTCATACTTACAAAGCCGATATTCGAACTCGATTTACTCGACAAATTTTCGTGTCTCCTTGTCTGAAGTCATATAGACACCTCGTATGCTATGCGTAACAACTTTACATTCATGCATTACACAGTGTGGACCCCGAAACTTGACCGCGTGCCCCAGAGGTACTCGCACCCCATGAACCCCTATTGCGAGCAATCGTCGAGGCAGTCCTCTTTCATCCCTTCATACTCGTTTAACGACCTAGTAAGCAACCCTTAGAGAACCGTCGATGAATCGGGAGTCACCCAATAGAACATCGATAGATCCCCAAATGTGGCTCACGACAGGGTAATTAAACTAATTAAACCTATTGTTTCGACACTTGTATCATCTCGTTTAGGTTAATCAAACGAGTCAGTCGTTAAGCTTCGTAACCATAAATGCGATTTATTAAATCTAAACGTATATGTTGCAGCTCGCTAGTTTGGAGTTTCACAGAGTTGTAAGGTTCGCTATGTTGACGCGACAGGATCGAGGATCCGATCGAAATTAATTGATCGGGGTTGACGTGATCAGGGTTTAGATCGCAACGCTATTTACCGATTTTAATAAAATATAACGAAGTGGAGTCAGTAGTTTTATAAATTTAAATGTGTCGTTGATACATGTTGTACTACATGTTTTATGTCGTGAAGGATGTACTTTTAAACAATTCTAATCCCTGTCACTATTACCTAACGGTGTTTTATGGTACGTTATTAACATACAAATAAGATAGAATTCGATGCGTCCGAAAAACACTATTTAATTTAGCTCAACTGAACACTTATGTGCAAGCTTAGAAACGGAACATTTTATTTTGAAATTTGCATTGCTATATAACATTTAATCAGGTTGATATGTAATCTATGTATATCAAGGGTTTAAAGGCTGAGTCGCATGGTGTTGTCGTGGTACACCGGTAATAAAGAGATAAATTCATTTTCGACGTGTTTTAAAAAATTCGATTTTAGGTGTGATCACCTATTTAATATTAGGACTACCGATCTATAACGATCCGTAACTACATAGCTGAAGATAATTGTTTATACATTCCTCGTACCACTACGATTATCTTTCTATCCGCTGGAAAGCAGTTCGTGCGTTGCCGGAAGTCGTAAAAGTAAAATATCCGGAAGTCATTTCGATCGCTTCGGTAGTCCTTTGTCTAAGGAAGTGGTGCCAAACACAAGGTGCCTCGCTGTGAGAGGCGTGGCTGGAGTCGGGGCCCGGTGTAAACAGTACAGGTTAGAGGCTCGTGGTCAATTTTCGTCGACGTCCTTCCGGCTCAGTTGCGTGTTATTCTTCGTCGCGTTCGGACCACGGTTCGTGCCACCGATTTCCTGTTAATCCTGCCACGCCCAGCGGATCTTGGACGGTTCTCGAACGAGAGTACGGTTAGTGATATTTATTTCACTTTCTCGTGATTTCTTACCCGTTCTGAGAAAAATTTAAATAGCAAAAATATTTATCGAATAATTACCGATACAAGAGAAATTAAACAGATTTTTTTCCCATGAGAAAACTAAGTTACCCGTATTATCCTCAAATATTGATACCACGACCCCTAAATACTTTATCTTTCACTTTTCGTCCGCGTTGTATCCTATCCATCGTAAAAATCTGTGTCGTGTATTTCCTTTCTCAATTTTTTTACAAGTAGTTCAAAGCTAGAAGTAAAGTCCGTGAGAAATTTAATCGTCTATCTTCTTGCAAACGTATTCTACGAATTTTTAACGCTGGAACTACGATGAGAGTACATGAGAGTACAATGACATTTTATTTTCGCGATAGTTGAAAATATGCCGCTATTTTTGGCAAAACTTATACCGATATTTTATTAAAATAGAGTCACGATTAAATATGTTCTTTTATTTTCCAATACCAATTGCATGCACCGTATTTACATATACATTACAGACCAGTAGTTCTAATGTTAAAGATTAACCATGACAAGAGTTATATCTATGGTCTGTCTCCATAAGTCCCATATGTTATCCTGTCCCAACGAGACCCACGCGTGACCCAAGCCTCGGCCATCTTTATCCCATGATAAAAACCGGAAATGGAGCGAGCCGTAAAACCTGTGCTCGGCTTGTCACGATGAAAAGGAATTAATCATAATGAGGGATTATTTTGACGGTAATTAACGAGTAGACGAGCACTCGGTTTAATCGATATACGGGAAATGTTTGGCGTGCAACGATACACGCGCTTGGATTTCCCACCTCTCCACTCTCTCTCATTCTCTCTTTTCATCTGCATCGTTATTTCGTTCCCCGTTTGCTTGCCGTGTTTTAATTACTTCGCCGACGACGGAGATCCCCCGGTGTCTAGGATAATTCGAATCGAACGCGTCGCGAGTCCGTACGAGCGGATTCCGCGCGTTGGCTAACCCGGACGCGGCGGGACGGAAGTGGACGCGGTAAAACGCTTACTGGACGACGGTTTTTGCCGCCTTTTATGGGACAATTTCGCCCGACGATGAATCGCCCGCCGGCCGGAAGCATCGCGACGCTCGTCGCGAGAACGATGGAAAATAACGTCTATATCCGGCGCATTAATAAAATTTATAACGGCCCCGGTGAAATAGCGCGGTTGACTTTCGGATAATCGGTGTCGCGATTTTAAGCTAGACCGTGGCCGTTGCAGAATTATGCGACCGAGGTATTAACATTGCCTCTCGTTACGTATTTACGCGCGTATTTCCGTCCGTAATGCATTTATGCTTTTATTAATGTACTTTAGAACGTGTTTGTACCGCGCGAATATAGCCTGCCGGTATGTGTTAGAGAGATATTCCGCGTACGTACGAAATTTTCTGCCCCCCTTTTTTCCCCGGCAAATACGCGCTTCCGTCTTTCGTCTCATCCGCGTGGACGTGGTCGATTCTGCCGTGTCGCGAAGAATTTCCATTTGATTATGAACAAGCGCACAGGAGAATTCGTATTTCGAAAGAATTCTTTAACTCTAAAATTCTAATCTTCGCTCGCACGTAGAGCGTGACGAGTTATATAGGAAAGAAACCATTTCGAGAGGGTAAAATCAACGATGGAATGATTTGATGGAGAAATTTTTAGTATAGGGTGACGGAGTATTAAGGATTAAATATATTTATAACGAAACGACTACGCTTTGCATCAGTTTCGTGTCGTATTTTCAATAATAAACAATCGGTATCCATCGTTTCTGTAATCATGCGAATATTCGCATACTGCATCGCGATCTAGGAAAAATTCAAATCCAATTTGCTTCTTTTCTTCGTATTTATTTTCCAACCTTCGCTACCAAAAGAATCAGAGATTCCACGCTCGGAATGGAAGAGAACCACGAAAATTACTAACAATACTGTAGTATCGCGCATTTTCCACCACGTACACGTAGCATTACGAAGGTGCAAAGCCCAAGGCAATTGGAAAAGTCTGGTCATATCAAGGGAAACATCGGAAAACCTGTGCATGTTGTGAAAGAAATATAAAGAAGGTTTAGATCAGCGGAAGTTCAGTTAGATGAAGAATACTAACTCATAGGGTGCGTTCTAAAAGATTGTAGACAGTGAGTTGTCATTGACACTGTTCAGAAACTAATATTGAAATTTTCATTTACTTGACGTTAGCGCATCTAACTTAACAATATATTTTCATTTAAGTGTCGACGGACCGTGAGATCGGCATGAAAATTAAAGAATAAACGTCGCAAATGTTATACCGTAAAAAATTCAAAAGCTAACTTTCTGCACCATTATACATTTACGTTATTTTCATAGCCACTTTGTGCCGCGCTCAGCGTGTTAATCGTCACCTAAGCGTTCTTCTAATTTATTAATAAATTACTACACCGTCCAAGCCCATCTGCGACACTTCAATTATTATCAAGTAAAAATCTCACATCCATTTAAACGAAACCGAGATGGTCTGTCCGAGCTACAAGCGCGAACAGCAGACTCTCGGAATAGAAACGAGAGCAACAACCAGGGATGGAGAAAAAAGGAGAGAGTCTCTCCTCTCTCGCTGGATTCTCGCGGAATTTCGATAAGCGCGAGTCGATATCCGGACGCGGATCGCATCGCGGCGTGTAATACACGGCTGGGCCTTGCTTGTTATTTTCCCTGGGATGGAGGGGTGGGTCGGGCGCGAAGAACCGAGCCGGGAAAGATGTTGTCGGAGCACGCGACGCAATCTCGTAATATTCCCGCGGGAGAGAGAGAGCGGGCGATCTCTGAAATCCCGGGAGATCTCGGGGAAATAAAGGTCGGCTCGGCGAAAGGGACGACGAGCGGAATGGCGATGAAGCCGAGGCGGACGCGTGCGCGCGCTTCCACGCCGCGCGGAGTGTTCGCGGCTGGGCCGCCGTGTTTGGACCGTCCGCGCGATTATACTCTAGAGAAAAAGAGAGAGAGAAAGTAGGGAGAGACAGTAGCGTGTGCCTGCGAAACTTGTCGGGGCGAGATCAGAAGGTAGCCGGGGGTGAGTGGCGACGAAGCGGTGTGAGATTAAAAAGAGAAAAGAGCAAGGGATAAAAAGGAGCGTAGAGAAAGCGTAAGAGAGTAAGAGAGAGAGAGAGAGTAGGAAAAGAAAAGAGAAGGTCGGTTTGGAGAGGAGAGAAAGAGCGAGGAAAGGCTCGGTTGGAGGGGATTGCGGAATGGCCGAGGTTGCCGGTGCCGTCGTGATAAAAAGTAAATGAGGAACAAAGGTCCCGCCTTTAGCGCGCGAGGGGTGGAAAATACAGGAGCGAGAGAGTGGGAGGGGGTGAGAGAGGGAAGAAGGAAACCGGGAGTGGCTGCGACCGTCGGCAGACGTGCCGAGAATAATGCCGACGGAATTACACGGCTGGCAGGGAGTAGGTAGCGTGTCGGTGGCTGCGTCGACGGGGTGGATCGGCGGGGTTCAGAGGGGGTGGAAAATCGAGGAAAATTAATTGATAGAGCCTACACAGGTAATTAAGTTTTCAGAACGCCTGGCCTTTATTCGTGCCCGCGCCGTTTCTACTTCCGAACCAACCCCTGTCCGACCCCTCGTGCCACTCGTGATCCTCTTTTCTCGATCGTTTCTCACCCCTCTCTTCCTGTACCCAGACGTTTCTACTTCAGCCGACCCTTCGTCCACCCCTCCTCTCTCTCTCTAGCTCTCCCGTCTTCGTCGTCTCGATAAATCATGGGCCGTTCATGAACGGTGCTCGATCGAACGGCTCTCGGTGGATTTTTATTGCTTCCCGGAGTCGCGATTTATTTCACTTCGTTACGCCGATATCGAAAGTTGTTTGCCACCCCGGACCCGCGGGAAGAAGGAGGGCTTCCACCAGGGAGAACGTAAAAATCTCGCACGCCCACGCGACCATCCGACCCGATGGTAATCCGCGCGAGAGTGGGAAGGGAAGAAGACGGTGTATAGCCGGCCGCGAGGATTCGGTCTTATCTTCATCTTGCCGCGCGCCGCCTCTCATTGCCCCAGGGCCACGGTTATGGATCGCGACGGCACTGCCGATAACGCTTTCCGGCTGACTGCCCGTCAATGATGTTCCATTTCCGCTTCGCGTGATGCGTGAGTTTGCGCGTCCTGATCTGGGCGCGTCGGCATAATCATTTGCGGCCGGCCCGACGCCCGTCCCTGTGTTTATAGGTCGTGTCAAAAGTCACGGCCCCCGAAATCGCCGGCAGGGGCGTGCGCCACGCGTGTCGCGCCTGTTAACTTTGTCATTTTTCCGCTCCGCGATTACGCCGCACGCGTGCGGTCGCCGATACGCGCCGATCGAGGGTCAGCCTCGTTACGCGTGTCTGCGTTTTATTTTGTTACGTACGTGCTTCGCATACGCGATTTTAGAGTGACAGTTCTCCTTTTCTCTGCCTCGAGCTCCTTTAATTCCTTTCGAAATCCCTTATTGGAATTTTTCGAATTTTCCTCTCTGTTACAAAATTTTTGGAATTTTTTGAATGTTCTTCTTTCTCTGTACTAAATGTTTAGAATCTTTTGAACTTTTCTGTTTTTCTGACAAATTTATAGAATTTTCTGAACATTCCTTTCGTTTGCTAAATTTCTAGAATTTCATGAATATTCTTTCCTTTTGTTAAATTTTTAGAATCTTCTGTATTTTCCTTTTTCGTACCAAATTTTTAGAATTTTCTAAATTTTCTTTTCTTCTG
>NIJG01000075.1:597997-620297 GCA_002201625.1 Euglossa dilemma | reverse complement strand
TACTAATTTTTTTATTTTTGTTCTGGAACGTAATTTGCTTCTCTGTTACTAAATTTTCCCTCGTGGTTGTTGAATTTAAAAATCCTTCTGGATTCTTTCTGTTGTTACGTGTAAGCGAATTAGGCGAATAATACTCTTCTCGAATTCTTTTGATCTTTAGGGGTGTTTTACGGGATGATTATACGATATTGTTACGGCGAATCTTGGTTAAAATTCGTGGAAAATTGCGCGACCGATCGGGATACAAGGTGGTAACCGAATGCTAAAGTTTAAGAGGGAATTATCGTAGAAAATTTTAGAGTCTCCTTGATCGCCTGGTTTATTACGGACCTAAAACGTCGATGGGCGCCGTAAATCTGATTTAAAAATTTCGAAGCATCGGAACGGCAACATCACGGTGAAAAATATCGCTTCGTAATTGGTAATCGAATATTCTACGCTTGCTTTTTCAAATCGTCGTAGCGGAACATTCGCTCGCTCGTTTGAAAAGTGCCATTGTTCTATGCCGTTGTTGTAGTATTATTCGGACAATATGCCCGTTAATAATTTTCCATTTCATTCGCTCGAAAATATTTCTCCCCAAAAATTTTCACCAACCATTCGCGTTGATATTAAAGCCGAAGATATACTAAAAAATAAACAAATTCGGCTGCCCTTGTATTTAAATTACCGTTCTTTTCTTCTTCCTGAAATCCAACTTCAAACCCACTTCAAAAGAATTCAATAATCCTAGTATAAAAAATTAACAATATTTCTGCCCTTCACTCCTAAAAACAAGCTCCAGAAAGAAGAAAATTAGGTAGCTTTGGCTTCGAAATTCCCATTTTTCCCTTTTAAATAAAATCAATCTTCAGACCCTGTTTCCGAAAAAAAGAATTCAATAATTTTAGTATCAAAATTATCATTCTTCCTTTCTCCCCGAGAAACAAATTCCAAAAAGAAGAAAATTAGGTAGCTTTGGATTCGAAATTCCCATTCTTACCTTTTAAATAAAATCAAACTTCAGAGCCTGTTTCCAAAAAAGAATTCATTAATTCTACAATCAAAGTTTAACATCCTCNCTGCCCTTGTATTTAAATTACCGTTCTTTTCTTCTTCCTGAAATCCAACTTCAAACCCACTTCAAAAGAATTCAATAATCCTAGTATAAAAAATTAACAATATTTCTGCCCTTCACTCCTAAAAACAAGCTCCAGAAAGAAGAAAATTAGGTAGCTTTGGCTTCGAAATTCCCATTTTTCCCTTTTAAATAAAATCAATCTTCAGACCCTGTTTCCGAAAAAAAGAATTCAATAATTTTAGTATCAAAATTATCATTCTTCCTTTCTCCCCGAGAAACAAATTCCAAAAAGAAGAAAATTAGGTAGCTTTGGATTCGAAATTCCCATTCTTACCTTTTAAATAAAATCAAACTTCAGAGCCTGTTTCCAAAAAAGAATTCATTAATTCTCCAATCAAAGTTTAACATCCTCTCTTTTCTCTAAAATAAGCAAGCTCCAAAAAGAAGAAAATTAGGTAGCTCTCTCATCGAAATTGCCATTCTTCCCTTTCAAATAAAACCAAACTTCAAACTGCAAAAAATGACACAAACAAACCTCCGCTAATCCCAGTATCAAATTTACCATTCCTCCTACCCCGTAACACCGCGCATCAAAAACAAAACCAAAAAATCAAACAAGACCTGGTGGACAATCCTCGCATCCCTCTATTCGCATTCCTTGCCGCAAAAGGTACAAACGAAAATTCAACAAACCCCCGTATCAAAATCCATCGTATAAAAAAAAAAAAAAAATTCGCCGTATAGGAGCGGGCGGGTAAAAACCGAGCGGGCAAACCGAAGCGGGACAGAGGCGTAGAGAGAGAGAGAGAGGAGCGAAGCGAAGCGAAGACGAGCGTGGGAGCGAGGGAAACAGAGCGAATCGGACAATCGTGTATCAACGATTAAAGCAAACCCACCGGCGACGTTGATTATGGTCTGCCGGATTGATTTATCGCGTTCAGCCGGACCGGACCCGCGCGGTACCAATGGCGTCCCGCGTTCGTTTCCGGCCCAAGGTTCCATCCGAGGAACAAGCGTCGTCCTGTCACGGCGTCGCGCGGAGGTGCGCGTGTTTTACCAAAGGAGAGACCACCGTCGCGGCGAGCTGCCAATAGCCGTCGGTCCACGAACGGATCTCGGAGGATGATGCTCGACGTGGTGGAAAATTCGCACGCCGGAGGAACTCGAGCGAATTTACGAGTCTGCTAGTTGCTCTCTCTCTCTCTCTGTATATATATATCTTCGTGTCTCTGCTTCCGGCACGGTGTTCCACGGGCCGACGTCTTCGCGAGATTTCGAGGATCGCGACCGTCCTCGCCGGTATTGCCGCTTCCCCCCGGGATGGTATCCCGGGTATTTCCCGCTGATCGGTCTTATCGGGGCTAAATCCGAGCGTGGGGACGATGACAGGATTCGGGGAATGGGGATCGGTTTGAGGGGTAGCGACGGGTGTCACGGGGTTTCGGGTTTTTCTCGTTTTTCGGCACCGGGGTTCAATGGAAATTTCTGAGGTTGTCTTGTGGGTCTGGGATGTTCCGGCAGGCATGGGGGTTGGGTGATCTATTCGTGATGGATTTCTACTATCCCCTTGATAAATGTTTTTGGGTGGACTCGATTATTTTCCGGGAGAAACATTGGGGTTTAAATTGTATTTACTTTTTTGGTAGATCGATTTAACAGTTTGTTTTATGATTATATTATGACATCTTATGTCTGGAAAGTTAATTTTAGATAATTTCAGGTATAGTGTGAGGTGATTGAGTCCAATTTTTATTACCTTTGAATAAAAGTTTTGAACAAACTCGATTATTTTCGAAGAGAGGATAAACTGGGATTTAAATTGTGTTTATTTCGTGTTAGATTGATTTAATAGCTCATTTTATGGTTATATTATGTCATTCTATGTCTAGGAAGTTAATTTTGGCTAATTTGAATGTTGACTGACAATTGTTTGCTTGGAGTAGTATTGTTTCGGAAATTTTAGAATCAGGATAGTTGAGTGGTATTTAATTCTCTGTATTTTAAATATATTTCTTCTTTTTTATATAGCTGGGATATATTAGATATTCACAGAGTAAAATTATAGTCTTAGTTATTTAAATTTTTGGAAATTTTATATCCTGGGTAGTTTATTAATATTTCGCTGCGTGTATTTAAAATAAATTTCTCCTGTTTTTGTGTATCTAGAGTACGTGAGTCAGTCATGGAATATAGCGATGAATTTCGGGATATGAATTTTTGGAAATTGTAGACCCGAGATACTCAATTAATATTCGTCGCTGTATTTAAACTAAATTTTTGTTTCTTTCTTTGTTTATCGAAAATTTATGCTTCGTTCACAGAATAAAAATAGTCCTCTCTATTTAAAAAATATTTCGAAATTTAGGAACCAAACTCTATAGTTGATCAGTGCTTAATTTTCTATTACAAATGCAAAATAAATTTCTGTCTTTTATTTCGCGTATTTTACCTAATAATTTTGTGTTGTAATATCGTTTCACCCTATTACGATAGACAGAGCCTGCAGGAAAGCACGCGGAAGTGTCAATTGCCGATTTCGATGAAATTTGACGCACTTGCAGAGCAACTAAAAATATTCGATATTTTTCTTTTTATTTGCCATCGTCGGTGTTTGAAATCCGCGCCTATAGAAAGGTGATAAAATATATTTGGTCGAATATTTCGCAAACGTCTCTTGTGTTTAACATCGACGCTAGTGTACCAGCCGATACGATTGGCTTTCGAATTTTTATTTTCATAGTTTCCAGAAACGAGCAGTTTTATCTGACTTTGAATTTGACGTTGAATCCAGGTGTCGCTTCGCTCGCGAATACGTGCGCACAACGTGTCATCCCTTACTGGAAAGAAATTTACAGAGTCGCGTGCCATCGGCGAAAATTGTTACGGTAATTACAGTTAATTTCGAATTAGAATTTAGCGATATCGATTAACCTACATAGTCGGCGGTAAAATTAGCTTAATTTAAATCACGGTTATACATAGACAGCTCCATTCAGCGAGCAATGCACATTCGCGATTGATATCGATCTTCTCGTTGTGCATTCATACCCTCGCGCAGTTGCACGCCGTTGTGTGCCGAGCTTTAAACATATTCAACTTTTCATTAGCATATCCGCTAATCCCCCCCGATTCGGCGAGCCATGCAGAAAACCTGTACGACTGTATGCAGTGGTAACTACATCTGTTCCGTAACCACAAGGGGAGCAAGCACAAATAACCTAACCCCTATCGAATCTACCCCTTCGTTTGCTCCACCTGATCGTGATCCGCAACGATGACAAATTCAATCTCGAACGTGACACGCGAACCTCTGACATTCGTAAACCGCACGAAAATGTTGGATAAAAATATGTCCGGCCCAAAGGGGAGCGAGTAAATAATTTAGAAATTATCGGAAAAGAAAATTTGAAAGGATTGGGTTCGTTGGAACTATCTGTAAATAATTTAGAAATATTTTTTCAAAAATAAGAAAAGTTGCAGAGGTTAGTTTCTAAACAATTCTTCTAAACGATACGAAAATATTAGATTAGAAAATTTCAAGGAAGAAGAAATAAAAAGAGACTTGGGTTTTTTGAAACTATGTGTAAATAATTTAGAAATATTAAAAAAAAAAATAAGAAAAAGTAGGGGTCAGTTTCTAAATAATCCTTCTAAACGACACGAAAATATTAGAGCAGGAAATTTCGAAAAAAAAGCAGAACAAGAGGATTATGTGCCTTGAAACTCTGTATAAATAATATAGAAATATTTCAAAAGAAAAAAATAAGGAAAAAGATATACGCGAGTTTTTGGAAGATCCCTCCTATGCACTACAAAAATATCAGACGAGATAGGGTCGAAGGAAAAGAGGGATTGGTTTCTCAAAAATTTCTGTAAACGACACGACAACGTTAGACGAGGAAGTTTCAAAGAACATGGAAAGGAAAGAATGGGCGTCTTTCCAAATTCCCCATAAACCACAGAAAAATATTAAACGAGAAAATCTCGAAGAGAACGGAAAGAGAAAAAGAAGGGTCAGTTTCCCTCAACTTCTTATAAATCCTACACACACAAAAAATCCCTAAGAAAATAAAAAGAAAAGAAAACTAAGGGGTGAGTTTCTCAGAAATCCTTACAAATTACACCAGAATATTAAACCAGAAAATATCGAAGAAACAGGAAATAAAACAGAATGTGGTTTTCTCGAAACCTTCCATAAAAGATTCAGGAATATTAAACGAGGAAATATCGTGGAAGAAAGGAAAATAATAAAAAGACTGGCTTTCTCGAAATTTCTGCAAATCCGAGAAACAAATGTACGCTTTCATTAGGTAGCACAAGCTGTGCGTTTAGATCTGTAATTACGTCGATCGTTTCTTGTCGAGCGATCGAATTGACTCTTGGGTGTGCCCGAATGTATCAATTAGATTGGAAGTTAGGTTAGCTGTCGTAAAAAACTCACGGAGTGATTAATCGATTCGATATCTGCTTACCCGTGATTTTTTCCCATCGCTTTTTCCAATTTGATCGGCGAGTATCGATTGAATATTTCTTGTCCCGTATCGTTGCGTAATTGCACACAGCGTGTTTGTACATATACACGCATATGCTTAGAACAGGCAAAAATCCCCGGTCGAAGATTAATTTTCTTACCAGAGACAATGATCGAAATTCAAGGCTGGATTTATCGCTGGGAATTTTTATCGAAGCTCGTATAAAACCAAATGCGAAGTCACGTTGCAGGTAATTCTCCGAAAGACTATAATCCGCGTACTAAAATCCGGGAAAAAAATGTAGGTTAAATCGAGAAAGGGTCCAAACATTTCGAATTACATTTTGTAGGATTTTGTTGTGGACGAGCTCGAAGTTTACGTAGGAATATTGGGTCTTTTTTGATTAATAAAAGTGTAAAAATTTAATGTAATAACTAATTGCTTCTTAACGATTGATATTTGACTACTCACGCTCTGAATATTGATTCTGACACTCGAACACTCAATACTGAACTCTGAATATTGAACACACTGACTGATTTATATCCTATTGCTCTCACTTTAATTTTGCATTTCGTCTCCTTTCATACTCGTGCTCGTGCTTCAATCATGCTTTAATCACGTATCCTAAACATTCGTTCGCATTTTTAGATTCTTCCCTCTTCAATCATGTTTTCTTCACGTATCTTAAACATTCGGCACTGCCATAGATATACTCGCTCATCTGATCTCCTTGTACACGGTCTCTTTCTAAGATCACATACTCATTCATTCTGCTATCACTCTTAATATATCAATCTGCTCGTCATTCTCACATATACATATGCGTAAATAATTATAAGAGAGTAAGGGATGTCTCAAGTATAATTATTTTATAATATAAATGAAGATAGCGAAAAAATAAATATATACAAAATTTATATTTCCTATAATTATTTACATATGTATATCCTCACAATTTCGAGAAAATACAAGGGTAGGATTGAAAAGTCGTGAGTTCTGACGATAAGGTTAGTAAAACTTGACGATTTAACCCTTTGGGGACAAATGTCATCATGTACGAGGAAATATTTTCATTTTTTGAAACGAAAGTTAGTTGGAATATAGCGAAAAATATCTTTTAATTCAGAAAATTTCCCTCGGTTCGTTGTTTTTAATTGTTTTGTATATCTCGATGTATCGTTAACTTCGTTTCTCGTCCGCAAAGTTATTATATTAATATATCAGCCCATTCCCACATATACATATGTGTAAATAATTACAAGAGAGTAAGAGATGTCTCAAGTCTGTATCGCGTCTTTTATAAATTTCTTCACCGCCGCAATTCCTAAATTCCTCGACTCTCGGCAAATCCAGCAGAATTTCCAGTTGAAGTTTCAAGATTCAAAGGTTCTATCCCGCAATTTCGATAACCCCGTCGACAAAGGAGCGTCGCGCAGAGATCTCGGTACGAAAAACGAACGATTCGAAGTGCACCGCGACTCGACGTCTCTGGGTTCCAAGGATTCCCAGACGCTTGGAAAATCTTGAGAAATTTCCTTCGCGACGCGTCGAGGATTAACTTGGTACCGCGAACAGCGGGAAAATTTTGATAACCCCATTAACGATGGATCGATAGGAGGAGATCCCCCTTGTGGTTGTTCAGGGGACGAATCGGTCTCAGGAGACACGGTGACAGAGCTGTCGGGGGTTGGAAAAAGACGCGGTAGAAGAGCGTCGCGACGCTCGTTGGTTTCGCGATTCTGCTAGCTCGGTGTCCTCGAAGGCTGAGAATCCACGGGTCTCGAGCCGGGCCTGGGATATCCAGGTTTACTCCCCCATAAAAGTTTCATAGCCCCGTTGGCATATTCCACGTCCACACGTCGTTAATTTTAGAGAGCGCGGGGCGACACGCTTTATTTTTATCGACTGACCTCAACACGATCGTTAAACTCTCCCTCCTCTCGGTGCTCGCTCGTTTTTCCAACTTCTATCGCTTTCTCGACGGCGTCGGGGACGACGTGTCTCTCGTCGCGACGGATCCGCAGCTGTGTTTCCGCTTTGACGAGCCCGTTAATACGCCGCGGATATTATCTCACGGATGAAATTACTCGCGATCGCGGGGGTAGTCGCGTTATTTAACGAGAGTTTATTAAACGGAGCATCCTTCAGGAAGATAGAGAGAGAGAGTAGCTCGAGAACGATAAATTAAACGGTTTCCGCCGGCTTATTCTCGAAACGAAACAATCGCGCGACCGTTCCGTCTATTTGCATAATTACGCGTAGGAACTCGGCAAAGTGCCGCGCGGAAGCATACGGGAATTCATTTTCGAAGAAGCCCCGTGCCGCGATAAACAGGACCTCGGATCAGGATAATTACCCGGCAAGCGCGGGCCACCGGGACGCCTCAGCGCCGCTTAACTCGGTCGCGCCATCTACGACGGCCGACGACGACCGGCGTATTTATTTGTCGCGCCGGATCGGGCAATTAAACGTTGAAATGATAACCGGCCGGCCAGTCGTCGCTTGTAATTACCACCATTTGCATAGGCCGCCGACTTATCGCTCTATCGCGGTGTCGTTAACGATCCTATCTTCCTCTCCACCTGTGAAATCCTTCGTTCCGCTCGGCGAGCGCGAAAAACGGCCAACGTGCCACGAAACCCGGGGAAAAAAACACGTTTGTGTATGCACACTTCCTTATGATGGCATTGGTATGCGTGTTGCAATTTTGTCTCTTCGATTCTCGAATCTTACGTACTTCAGGAGCGTAGTTAGGATGACAGGAAAAGGAATATACCGGTTGAGAGAATTTGCAAACGTTTTAGCTTGAAAAAGTTTATCTCACACTCGTCTTAACCCCTTGTCTTGTGATTTAAATTTCGATAAATAGAAATTAGGATCGTAAACAGCAATCTGAACGTTACAAAGTGGCTCAAATCGTGTCAGGAACATAGTTAAAATGACAGAAAGAAAATATACCAGTTGAGAGAATTTGAAAGTGTTTTGGTTCCAAGAAAATTTATCTCACACTCGTCTTATGATTTAAATTTCGATAGATAGAAATTAGGATCGTAAACAGCAATCTGAACGTTTCAAAGTGGTCAAAATCGCACGTGTCAGGAGTGTAGGCAGGATGACAGGAAGAAAATATACCGGTTGAGAGAATTTGAAAACGTTTTGGTTCCAAGAAAATTTATCTCACACTCGTCCAATCTTAACTTTTAAACTTGTCTTATAATTTAAATTTCGATAGAAATTAGAGTTATAAACAGTAGCAGAGTCAATTTCGTCATTTTCAGTTGTGCCCCAAATCTCACATATTGGAATCGGTGTTTAAAATATTTATTAACTCTCTGCACTCTGAATTATTTTTCTTACTAATTTTCCCGCTTTCTTGTTCAGTAAACGAAAAATCAAAAAGTCTAGAATATAATTCGATATAGAAGTTCGTGTGATAGAAACTGATATTGAATCTAATGTTAAATCACTATTCGTCATGTTCCTAGAACTTTCAATGTCGACGTTTAATATTCTCCTTAAAAGCATTTTTAGAGGCTTGGTAACTATTTGCCGCGTGTAACGAATGACGCACCACGTATCTCAAACGTGGTGTTCAGGTTTGGCCCAATTTCCGAGTCTCGTTTGAGAGACGTGACGTTTAGGTTTGCCTCCAATGTATTATCACGTATCTCACACGAGCAGTTCAAGTTTGGCTCGACTGCCATGAGGCGTGTCTCATAGTTCGCCCTAAGTTAAGGGGTTAATTCCTCGAGTCTCTTTCCGTTGGTCCTCTGGGACCGGTCGTAGATTTTAATCATCGTTTATATCTCAGGTAGTCAACTGTCGACTGTCAAATTGGGTCTGAATGGAACAGTAAGCAAAGTAGTCTGGACTAGGTTTAACGCGTTAACCCTTTCGTTAGATCCTACTTTGCGAATGTGCTGTTTGTTTCGAAATATACCTGAAGCTACTTCTACACCTATTTTTCTTAAAAACCCACGCTTCTTGGTAATTCTTCGCTCTCGATCCTCTAGTCATCGGTCAACAAGCTGGATTCTTACACCTTCAACCTCGAAAAACCTATATGGCTTTCCAAAAATTTCGAATCGAACTCTTGACAGACGGACCCGTATCGAGAAAGAAAGTAAAACCGGCGCGTGAAGGGAGACGGTTAAAAATTCGGGCGGTCGGTCGGAAAGCTCATAACACGAGAGCGGAAACCGCGCTGTAACCGACGGACATGATCAAAGGACGGACGGCAATGACGACGAGGTCGACGACAACAACAACGAGCAGGACAACGAGGACGACGACGAGCAGGATGGATCGCCGACAGGGGATGATCGCGATTCACTCGGTTGACGTGGACGTCGATGGTGGGCGTGTCGGCCGTGGGATGGCAACGTGTCAATTTCGAGGAAACAGGTGCTCGACGCCTCTGTGACAGCATGTTCGAGTTCTGCGCGGGGTGATCCGCCGCTCGCTCCGCGCCCGCGTGATTGTATCAACAGCCTCATCAGGCTCATCCCCCTCCTCCTCCTCCTCCCGCTACTCTAACCTACTACTCTCTGCGCAACTAGCGCGACTCTCGACCGCCACCTACTTCTCCGCCACCCTCAACCCTGGAATTTAACCTCCGTGAACACCGACAGTCAGCCAGCCAGCCAACCAGCAAACCAACTACGTCGCGCGACGATTATTAATTACTGTCAAGCTGCCCGCCTTCGTGGCAAGGATCCCTGCTGCCCCGACCCTCTCCACGCTGGATAATGAACTTCGGCCTCGTTTCCAAGATACCACCCGGATACGGGACCGGAGGAGCGCCAGGAGAGGATGCTCTTCGCCGACACGCGTGCTGATGCTCCGACCTTTTCCAGCTTTACACGCGTCGTCTCGCTTTCTCCGGGTTTCTTTTCCGAGACCATCGGCTGCTTCGTCGATCGAGGGTCGGGCATATATCCAGGCCGCGACACCGGGGACTCGCGAATAATTTATTCACTCGCGGCTGTTAACCTCGAAGCAGGCTTTTTTTATTTTCGAGACGGGGATTTGGGACGGGGCAGTGGCAGGGATCTTTCTGTGTGACTCTATTTCTCGAGTATTTCTTGATGATTCGTGAATTACGTGCTTGAGATTCCTGGGAAGCAAACTTGGCGGTTCTAGGTTTTAGGGAGGTAGTGTTTATAGGAGAAACCGGGGTCTCGGAAATAGAGTACTCTCTGTTCGCACGATTAATGATATTCAGAGACCTAGCGAAGCAGAATTCGTGGTTCTTAAGATCGAAAGATCGAGGTCTCAAAAATATAGCGTCCATAGTTCTCGCGATAACTAGAAATTGGGGTTCTAAAAGAGGGGTACTTAGAATTCTCATAATTCTCGCGACGAGTGCGATTTGAGGATCTGGCAAAGTGAGTTGAAGGGTACTTATGGCCCAAGGATCCAAACTCTTGGAAAGTTGCGTCCATAGTCTTCGCGATGACTAGAAATCGGAGTCTCAAAGCAAGAGCACTCAAACTTCTCACATTTCTCGCAACGAATAGAAATTCGAGGGCCCAGAAAAGCATCGTTTGGTGGTTCTTACGACCTAGAGATCGAGGCCCAAGAAAGATAGCGTCCACAGTCCTCGCGGTGACTAAAAATCGTTCTCTCAGAGAAGGTGTCCTCAAAATTCTCACAATTCTCGCGACAAATAGCGATTCGAAGACTTAGCGAAGCAAAGTTCACGGTTTTTACGACTCAGAGATCGAGGCCCTAGAAAGTTAGCGTCCATAGTCTTCGTGATAACTAAAAATCGGAGTCTCAGAGATGAAGTCCTCAAAATTCTCACAATTCTCGCAACTAATAGCAATTCGAGGGCCCAGAAAAATATCGTTCGTGCTTCTTACGACCCAGAGATTGAGATCCAAGAAAGATAGCGTCCATAGTCCTGACTATGACTAGAAATCGTTCTTTCATAGAAGGAGTACTCAAAATTCTCACAATTCTTGCGGCAAGTACCATTCGAAGACCCAGCAAAGCGGAAATGGCGTTTCTTACATCCCAAGGATCCAAAAAATCGGTGTTCCTAGCGTAACAAACTCACGATCCTGGAAACCGACGAGTCAGGTGTGTCCTCTTGTCCGGAAGTCCCCGAGGAATTTGAAAACGCTCTGCGCGGCGGGTTTTTCGCGTGATAGCCAGGTAACGATATCGCGGGAAGCCCGAAGGCGGGTCGGCGCCTTGGGGTGAAAGCGGCCTGGGCTCGTGCGAACGCGGATGATGATCCGCGATAGTGGTCGGAGCGGTAGCCATAAAGCCGATGCCGCGATAAGTCGTGTAAAGGTCGGGATTAAAAATTCATCGGAACACGCGAGCAGCACCGGCGCGATTTCGATCGCGGAAAGTGCACCGTCGCGGCGCGGCGTCTGCCTCGGGCTTACGTGGCGTCACTATGGAATTAAGAAAACATGACTCGACCCCTCATTCGATTTAATGCGATTGCCTGCAGGCCGACGGGGAGGGATTCGCCCGTTGGGGAGAGAACCGAGGGTGTGTATCGTTGCGAGAGAGGGCGCCGGGCAGGGGGCGCCACGTGTTTGCGGATGCGGCCTAGGGGGCTGAAGGAGGTAATGGATACGCGAACTCGTCGTGCTATACATTTGATTTTCGAGGGGCTTCTCCCCCAGTGACAGGGGTAGCCGACTCCGGAACGGCTGGAGATTCACTTTCTGCTTTATATGGACGGTGACTCTCGCGGAACTGCTCCCCTGTCGCACTTGCTCTTTTTTCTCCCCTCTTCTTTCTTCCTTTTTTCCTTTCCACATGCACGACGCCAGCAATTTCGATGGAAGTGTCTCTAGAGGGGCGACGGGGGCAGGATCGATGGATGCTCGATTGACGGAAGCGCGCTGTTTCGTTCGATCCTCCAGTTTAGATTGCTCGAGTCGATGCGTTGCGAAAAATTTCACTGGTAATCGATGCAATTCCCCGCTCTCCGAATATAGGCCGAGTTCTCTCGGTATGATCGAGTACGTGTCTTCAGTTTGTTCATAAAAATATAAATATACAAGGGAAATGAAGGCGTCGGATTTATTGGATCGTTAGTTAGAGCAGGTGTCTTTCAAAGATTTTGCAAAATATATCGCAACTTCGATTTTTATGTTATATTATACTTGCAGTGGATGGTTTTTCTACGTTTTTCCATACAATACAGTTTCTCCGAGATAATAAAAAATCGTAGTTAAAAATTATTGAGAGGATATATTATTATTTTAGAAAGGCTGGAGTTGACTCTTCGAGTTTCTTCACCTGAATTTATCCAAAACAATCGAAAAAAATGAACGAATCCCTTAGTTAATGGGTCAAAAATTAAAAACTGCTCTGGTCGATCAGTTAATATAGATTTCCTATGTTTTTCGATGCAATATAGTCCTCTCCAAGATAATGAAAGATCACAATTGAAAATTATTAACGCGCTACTACATACCTATGTCCGTACGTGTATTATGACAAGTCAGCTCCTTGAATCTCTTCACCGAATTTATCCAAAATAGTGGAAAAGAATGAACTGTGAATGAATTGTGGGTCAAAGACGCAAGAAACTACTTCGATCGACCTAAAAATCATCGCGTCATGTTGCACTCTACGCGATCTATCGATCAGGAAGATAAACCTGTTCCTGCATCGCACCGACCCCTCTCACCGTCCAATTACCAGAAAAGTCGTAAACCCGGCGACTTGAGGGGGGCACAGGGGCGCGGAATCACCGAATAAATCCGCTGCCTCGGAAACAGACGGGGAAAAATCAATTAAAAGACCGGCGGCGCGCGCGTGGCCCTCATTAACAGGCGGGATCCATTAAAATAATTAATTAAAGTAACGCAACGAATCGGCCGAGCGATTCGGCAAACATCGGGCAAATTAATATCAAATGTAAACATTAGAGCTGCGGGGCTGCTGGAGCACGTACTCGAGCCCCTGCGCGAATTTTATTGCACCCGCAGAGCGAGAGAGAGATAGGGAGAGAGAAAGAGAGACAGTATCGTCGCGCTCCTTCTGCCCGACCGCAGATATGTATCCGACGGGAGCGTCGACGAGCGTCGGTCCCCTGAAAACCGGAAATGGCCGCCGCGCGACAAATTGCCCGACGATTGGCCCGGTATGGCCGAGCTTTTCCGCGCTTTCGCTGGCCCTTCCGTCGATCTGCTCGTTAATCCCCGCGTCGGAAGGAACGATCGGGGCCATGATCTCTACCCGCGAAGGAAAACGAAGGATAAGGACGGACAGGGGTGCAGGCAAGAAACGAAGGGCCACCCTCGAAATTCTGGCGACACCCTCCGAGTGCGAGCGAATGATAATTAACGGTAAATTACTTTCCCGAACGCGGGGTATTAAGGTTCCTCGTTGATCCCCGGTGGAGGCACGCCCCTGGCCAGGCTAATAAGCCACGCGAAGTTTAATTAAAAAGTAAACTGCTACCCCTGCCGGGGTGAGACCTATCGCGATAATTCCGCGGCAATCGACTGAGATTGCGTGGCTCGATCACGGGGTTGTTTTCCGGATGCGTTTCAGGGTCTAGGGATTTTGGGGTGAGGTTTTGGGTGGACGAGGGAATCTCTTTGAGGAGTCTAGGGGTTTTTGGGACCATTAGGAACGATATTTTTGGTGGAGGTTGAAGGTGAGAGGAAGTTTGGGTATAATCGTCGCGTTTTGGGGAGGGGTTGATAATGGTATGACATTTGTTTGTAATTGTTATATAGTGAAATTGGAAATCATTGTCGAAATTTTAAAAGTTGGTAATTGGTAATACCACGGAAAATTTGTTAATAACAAATTATGGGATTGGAATCTGTTGTTGGGATTTTAGGGCTTGCTATTTCTTCTGATAATTGATAGTAAGAAATTTATTTATACATGTCATGTTATGGAATTGGAAGGTGTCGTGGTTTTAAAGATTCATATTCTTTGACAATCTGTAATAAGAGGAAATTTGTTTATAATAGTCATGTCTTGGGATTGGAAGGTGTTGCGATTTTAGGTGTTATAATATTTTCCATGACGGTACTGGGGAATTTATTTACAATCGTTTCGTCACGAAATTACAAGTTATTGTAGATCTATATCTTGGAAACAGCTATCAATCTCATTCCCGTCCTTCAGACATCTCTCATCTACCCCAAGTATCTTTCACCAGAAAAGAAAACAAAAAATCGTTATACAATTGTCAAAATTCTACCAACCAAAATGGTCGAAATAAAGCAACATTCGCAACTACGTGTTATATATCTCGATTTGAAACGATTCAAACGTATTCGCCCATGAAAACGAAGAAATGGCGGAAACTTAAAAAGAAGGACCGTAAAACCGTGGCGGGTTGTTTGTCCCGATGGAACAAGACGAGCTTCCTCGGAGCTATAATTCGATTCGTCAATTCGATACCGTAAACCTGGCGAGGAAACGAGGAAAAAACCAGCGGTGGAGAAGAAAATGGCGATGATCGGGGCTGGATAAAGCCGAGAGCGATAGATCGTCTTGAACGGGGGAACATCTCGATGCACGCGTGTCTACGCGTATTTTCCCTAACGCCACTTGGGCCATTGCCTGGCACCCCTTTTATCGCTGGAATCCGCGTTCACCGGCTTAAAGCGTACACCAACGCGGAGTGTATTATCGCGTCGCCTCTTCCGACCGAACGATTCAGGCTAGTACCTCCGACAATATTGACTAATTCAGCCGTTCCGAGGCGTGTCCTTAAATTTTACGAGATCGCACGCCCGCGCTCGCATTAAATTGAAATCGCCCGACTGAATTAATTCGATCGATTCGAGTGGATTCCACGCTTGTCGTGTCGATAACGGCGGAAAAACGAGCTCGTCGAACGTAAAAGGCTCTCGTTAATGAACGTTCCACGGAAACGCAATAAAACGCGGCTATTCGACGAAAAAAAGGGATGAAAAAAGAGACCGGGAGAGAGAGCGAGAGAGAGAGAGAGAGAGTAATAGAGAGAATGATTCAGCGACGTAGACCAGAAGCATTCGCGACGAGGCGCGAAACGGGAAGACGAAGTTTTTCTATCGAAATGAAGATAGCCAATAATCACCGCTCTCGTGGCGATATTTTTTTATTTTTCGCCATTGCAGGCTGAGCCATTTTCGTCGTGTTGTTCCTTCGTTTCTTGTTTACAATTCGTATTTTATGCACAATGAGATTTCTTGGGAATTACTCTTTAGTTGCCGCTAACTCTCGCGCGCCATCTGTCCGGCACTCTAGCGACTT
The DNA here is from genome assembly GCA_002201625.1 of Euglossa dilemma. Classification (NCBI taxonomy): domain Eukaryota; kingdom Metazoa; phylum Arthropoda; class Insecta; order Hymenoptera; family Apidae; genus Euglossa; species Euglossa dilemma. The sequence goes on along the minus strand of NIJG01000075.1, from coordinate 604,529 downwards.
ATAACCTCTAACAGTTTTTAATCATCGAAATTAGAACAGGGAATATCCGTGTGTTTTGAAAATCTATCAACAACACAATGATAGAGAGCATCTGTAAAACGAGTACATTTTGAGATTCAATTTAAGTTAGACCAAATTTTCTGACAATCGAAATAGGACATTATAGGATTAAATCTGTGGTCGGTAAATTTTTAATCAAATTTTTTAAACTTAATAGATAGGTACGCCGTTCTTAGATCTATCAGTGTACTCCTAAGCTAACTCCTAAGCTAAGAATTTTCCATACTTATGGAATAAAAGAGCCAGATGTAGCTCACGAAATTTTCTAGCAAAACAAGATGTTAGGATATCCTAAAATTCACTCGGGATTCGAATTTCACGCGCCACTTACGCGGCAAAGGATCACGAACTAAAAGAAAAATAAAAAAAACCAGTGTTCTCCATCAAAATTGCTTCTCTCGTGAATCTTGGAGCCCCTTAGACGATCCGGAGAGACACCAAGTCTGGTCTCGTAGAGTGTCTCTCATCGGTGTCTGTGCCTGTAGAGGGCCGGACAGATGGCTCGCGCGCCCCGAAGAATTTTCCCATCGAATAACCCGGTTTCGAGACGAGGAAAAAATAGAGCTAGAGTGGAGAGAAGAGAGAGTAGAGTCGGCGAAGGAAAACCCTTATTCCCGGTCTATTCGTTTTCCGAGCAGACTGTACCTACCTCGTCCTTGAGCCCGCGCTTTGGCACTACGGAGCGCACGAGGTAATGAAGTGGCAACACGGCGTTTCCAGGGGTCGAGAACGGGGTGGCTCGACTCGTCGAGGGGTTGGAAACGTTTCGCTCGGTTAGATACGCCGTATCTCACCGCGCCGGTGGCTGCCACGACTTCCGCGCACTAATTAAAGAAATTAGGAAGGGAGAGATAAATTTTTCCCTCTCTCGCCGGGAGAGGGAGAGAGAGAGGGAGAGACGTCTTCTTTATCGCCGCTAACCTAATTGAAACGAGTGGCCGCCCGCGAGAAAGGGAGTCGAATCGGATGAAGATCCAATCGCGGCGGGAATGTAGGAAGAAGAGGTCTCGTGTTTTTATCCCTTTCATCTCTCCTCTTCCTCTTTTTCCACGCTCTTTTCCTTGCCCCGCGAGTTTCGACAGCCGCGGCAGAGGGAGGGAGAGGGGCACAGCCGATCTTCAATTATGACGAACGACGAGGCTCGTCGAGGGGGTATAATTAATCGTAATGAACCGGCTCTCGCGCTAATTGCCTCGCGTTATCCGACGAGAAAGAGAGCAAAGATCTGCGTCGCGGGTCCGCGAGACCTCTGACTTTTCTGGCCTCTGTCTAGGTGGACTGTACGAGAGGATCCGCGCAGATTTCGGATAGCTAATTAGTTTATCCGGGAATAATCTTGTACGGTTAACGCGGCGGCAGCGTAGACGGGGTGGAAGCGGCCACCCCTTCGTCTAACTAAATTCTAATTAAGCGACCCTCCTGGAGGAACCGTGTTCGCCCCTCTTGTACACGCCTTTGCTTACGTGTTATGTCTGCCAAGCGTTACCCCGCTGTCTGCCGTCCGCGATGTAATCCGCGCGCCGGTGTAAACTGAATAACAGACGAAGGAACTGGATCGTTAGAACGGCGAAAGTTTCTCAATTATAGCAACCCCGAGATTTATACGCCCTCTGAAATATGTAAGCCGGCTATTAGCGTTACGCCGTCTCTTTCGCGACTACTTTCTACCGCTCTTTCGGGACGTGTTACTCCGTCGATGTTCTTTTCCTCTTTCTTTTATTATTCAACTTCGCCGCGTTGCTGTTCGAACTCTTAGCGGCCACCGTTCTCGCACCCCCGTCCCCAGATGGATTTCATTTTGAAGGTGTAAACCCCTTGGATCGTTATATAATTCTTTGAGGCACAGGATTTTAGAAAATTAAGTAGTTACATTTTTTATTAACAATCGCATAATATAGGAATATGAGAAAGTAATAATAATTGCGATTCAATTCGTTGTTACAGGGTGGAACTTTAATAGTCTCACATTTTCGGTGCACGGTGATGCATGGTGTCCCAAAGAGATATACCACGCCTAATTCTTCAAATAGTATCTTTATCTAAAGCAGGGCCTGATGAGTCCACTAAAAGGCCCAGGACCAAACGCATCTCTTCTTCAACTTTCGTCCATTCTAACATCATCGCAATACCGAGGATCCCTGTCTCAATTAAACTTCAACTAATATGGAGCAGGACCCCCATAGAATAATCGAAAGAATAGCAGAGTTTTCCTTTTTTTTCTAACCCTTGCTTAGCCTACACCGGGTCACCGTTGACCCAAAAATTGATCTTAGCGAAGAAACGGCAAGCTCCTCTTCTCTTCGTATTATAAATATCATAGAAACATTAGGTGGAATATGTTTTAATTTCTAAGCTCCCCTCGACACACGTAATATGTATCTACCAAAGATTCCGAGCGTCTTGAAATTCGCGAGTAGATTCTATTTTTTACGATTTAAATAGAAAATGATGACCGAACTTGACAGAAAATTTCGTCATTTCTCTGAAAGATAATATCCGCGAAAAACACAGCTGACTGACTAAACGTTCCTTTTTAGCCTTTCGGCGTGCTCCATCGAACCGAGGTGGATGATAAACGTTCTACTCGAAGATCGTAACGTGATCGAGGTTCGTTTCCACCCTCTAATCGCGAGGAAACAGCCGACTAGAAGAGAGGGGTAGCTGTAGGAGGAGAGGAGGGATGAAAGCCGGAAGAAGAAAACCTGGCTGGCGGAATTGAAGGCTGCAACCGGCGACGAGTATCCCGAAAAAACAATTAAAGAATCGTTCCCACAGGCAAGACGTATTTCGTGCTGTTGTTCGTCCTTCCCTCTCTCCTTCCTCTCCTCCTCTCTCCTTTTTTCTTTTTTTTTTTTTTTTATTAATATTTCAAGCATCGCCGACGTCGCTGAGCCGCATTTAGGCGGGAGTGCTCGAACTTGACGAGTTCGAAGCTTGAAAACTTGTGGAGGGTTGGGAGTCGAGGGCGGAAGCGCGCGGGCGCGGGAGAGGCGGGAGAGACGAGGAGAGGAGAGAGGAGGGGAACGGGGGGAGGGCCACGGCCGCAAATGAATTTTTTCCGAGCAAACGAATCCTCGAGTGCACTCGACGCGGCTGCCTACACATAATGCCGAGCACCCTTCCGCTCTGAAGAGGATGTTAAAGGACTCTAGAACGTGACAATGGCAGCCGCGGTGATTCGCGGTAGCGGCAATCATTGCTTCCTAACGTGTATCGCATCGAGTGCCCGCCGTCCGCTCGAAACCGTATCGTTTCCACGGCTTTCCCCCCTTCCTCGCCACCCCCCTTCCCGTCTCCTCCACCTTCCATCGTGCTTTCCCGACACCCGCTATTTTTTCCCGTCGCGCCGTTATTATTTTCCCCGCCGCGATCCAGACAGGCCCCCCTCCGGTCTCCGAGAATCCTGCGGGGGTCTCACTACGACGACGATTCCAGTCGCGTTTTCACCTGGTTTCCGATTTCGTTTGAAGCCAAAGCGTCGGGTGACAGTTTTTTCAAAGGTCCTCGTGAAGTTTCTCAACCGATTTTTACTTTCGATTTTTATTGCGTTGGTATCGAGGTTGGAATCTTGAGGTACGCGTTTTTCTATGTTTCAAGTTCTGTTTGAAGTTGCCGCGGTAGATGAGAATTTCGTAGGGTTCTCGCGAAGGTTTTCAGGCGATTTTTAATTCCGATTTTTGTGCAGGTATCTTCTTTGGTTTTTGGTAGCGTTGTCGTCGATCGGTTGAGAGAGAGGTCTTTGAGGATCTTAACCACTTGCAAAAAATTCACCGACGCGTGTACCAGAACGGTCCACTGTAACTCGCTGGGAGGCGTCACAAAGTGTTTGATGCCTCACTTTTGCTTTCCATTTTAGAATATGGGTTAAATATTGATACACTTAAATATTGGTACACTTTGCAGTGCAATGATGATCTGTGCTCTGGCAACAATCTCACCTGACGTGCCACGCACGTCGTTTTTGTTTCTGTAACAATCGCTTCACGACGTACATACCACGTCGTTGGCGATTTTGTGACAAAAGAATTACGACGTGCGTGGCACGTCTTTCCAGTGCAAGTGGTTAAAGGAGTAGATTCTCTTTCTGGAGTTATGTTTGAAGTTATCATAACATTTTTGGAAGCCCCTCGTGAATTTTTTGAATCAATTTTTTCTTTGAATTATAGGTAAATATTTTTTTTTTTTTATGATCGGTTGAGAGACTGGTCTCTGAGGATTTGGAGTTTGGAGATAGTGACGATTGAAGTCATGTTTTTTCGTGTTTGAAAGTTTGTTTGAGGTTCGTTTGCGAGATGAAATTTTTTGGACCGATTTTTGCTTTAAATTTTAGGTAAACATCTTTTTTTTATGGTGGAGTTATCATTGATCGGTTGAGAGACCGGATTTTGAAGGTCTTAGGTTCGTAAATGGTGATGTTTGAATGAGTAGATTTTGTTTTTGTTGTTAACTTCAAAGTTGTCACGTAGGATAAAATTTCCATGACTTTTTTTCAACTCTCTTTTACAATAAATTTTAGATATTTTCTTTATCGTTAGCCAATTGATCCAATTGAGAGAGTTTAATCTATATAAGTACATAGATTTTTCATTCCAATTCAATAATGTTCAAGATTTCTCTTTTGCTCTTATTCTAATTCTTCGATTTCTTAAAGAATTCACTGTTAAATTCTTCCACCTCGAGATTCCTCAATTCTCCTTCTTTCGGGTTCGAAACTACACTACTCGCGACATTTTTCCTCTATTATTATTTCATTAGCGATGTCAAAATAAATCTCCCATTCCGAGATAACTTCTCGACTCCGTTTCGATTCCAAAATTTTTCCTCGAATTTAAGAAACTATTTAAGAATCTATCCCCCGTGTACCTTCCGATTTTAGACCGCGATTCTCCTCCTTCCACCGGGATTTTTTTAATCCCCGCGGATTCGCGATGGCGACGCGTAACGAGGCGGTAAGACGCGATAAAACTCGGCGGGAAACGCGCGCGGTGGAAATGGCGGCGCGACGCGGCGTATTTGAGAAGGAAAATTAAAAACAAACATTCGCAGGCATGGCCGTGTGTACTTGCACATCAATTTCGAGCTGATTCGGCCACGCTCCGCGCAATAACTCTCCGGGTAGATACAAATTGCTATCGAACGCGTATCAGTCCGCCGCCCTCGATCATTTGACTAACAATAAACCACGGGGCAACCAAGTGTCCGCGATATTTGATCTTTTTCTCGCGCGGATAAATAACAGCTGCTCCGCTCGGCCACGCGACGCCGTGTCCCCGATCTTATCGTCCTTATCGAATTATCGAATTCAAATCGAAACGAAAAACAGGGAACCGCGTGGGTGGATCAGTTGGCTCGTAAATGTTCCACGGCTTTGCTCTCTTGCAAATTGCAGTGATCGCGACGTCTCTTAGCCTCCATTGCCGTCCATTATCACGCGACCTGTCCGTGTTTGCGTCTGTCGTCGGTGTAGAAATAAATTGTTCACCGTTGTTGTTGTGTTGTATCGCGTTGTGTGTCAGCGTTCCAAGTCGAGACGCTGAGCTGGTTAGGTGTTCTATAATAAAGTACACTGGGTGGCGTTTTACACTTTATTTATTTTGATGATGCACTGTCTGATGCGATTTATCTACTTATTCAGTTCGTTCTGAAGTGTTCTGTCTGATGATAATGTTCGATTGAGTTCTGATATGTTTTGTTTGATAGTCACAGGATTTGGTAGTGGAAAAATAGAGTTTTCTAATTAGAAGATGTGCGTGTCGGAAGGATAGACTCTGAAAGATTAGGAAGAAGGCATCGCAGTTGCCCTTCGCTATTGTTTTCGGTCGTTTATGGATTAAGTGATCGTTTAAGTATGTGGTTTATGGATTATACGTCTGTTTGTCGGTTTCTAGAGTAAATCACACGTGCGTCCAGTTTGTTGGGTCTGGTTGTTACAAACCTTCGCTGCTCCTTTCTGTTAATTGCGATTTAATCCGTAAGAAGAACGGCGAAGCACGTTTAACCTTCTTTCCTGCATCGCAACAACCATCTTACAGACATATATGTAGGAACGTATTTTGGAAGAGGGAATTCATTTGAATAATATTGCTATTTCTTATTGAAATACGATAACTTTATTAAAATAACCGGCAAACTGGATTAGGCAACTGATCCGACAACTGAGATTAGAAGATCTTAAAACGGAACTAAAATTGACCTACAACTGAAACTCTTGTGCATTGGTTTATTTCAAACTAAAAACTGTTTTGAAAGCTAAACTGGTCTTCGTCCTTACACTCCTAGTTAAATCTTTCATTGTATCTTCTTTCAGACACACAAGTTGACCTCATTCACGCATTTCCCATACATCCTGGCCCTTGGGATACTTGAGACACTTTGAGACCCTAAACTTTCACTCGTTGCTGGCATTCGTCTCTATCGTAAACATTGCCTACATTCGTCCTGGGTCCCAACCACTCTTAACATTCATTCAGGG
>NIJG01000075.1:584862-597868 GCA_002201625.1 Euglossa dilemma | reverse complement strand
AGTATCTGCTCACGCTGATCACTTTCTTACATCTTTTACGTTTGACTTTGACGACTTCTCTGCCTTCATTCTTGTACCCTAATCTTTAACTTCTCACTTTCTTCCGCGATAACGCATTTCACGCGTATCCTCGCTCTCGATGATCCAAGTATTTCAAATACGCAGGACGCATCCCTAAACTTTCACTCGTTGCTCGCACTCGACCCATAAATATTTCTTACAATCGATCCTTCTGCACGCGGCCATTTACATACGTTCCAGGTCCCGAACATTCTTGACATTCTTTCTTTCCCACACATACGTAAAGCCAGAAATACTGGAGAAACTAGGTAAAGAGCACGCTGAATGCGTTAGAATTTTTTGCGAATAAAAATGGTAAGGTGTATTTAAATTCGAATAATACGAGAGAGAAATAAATCGAGGCACGTGGAAAATTCTTGCAGGTGTGGAAAGTTTGTTGGAAAATGACGACTCGCGTTCCTGCCGTCTGAAAGGCTGCGAAGCAGCCACGAACCGGAAGTGCGCGCGAGTCATCGCGTCCTCGGCGGTCCCCGGATGTCTACGGATTCCGGGGATTCTGGCGCGCGCAGCGAAACCATTTTCGCATATTACCCGTCGCTCGGAATCCATCGAGTTTCGACGAACCGCAAAAATCCCGGAACCCCAAGTCGGGCCTGAACCTAGTAAATCCGTCCGCAGATCGGATTCCCCGCGATTCGGGTACTTCCACCCACGAAGTAGCGTTTCACGCGATGATACGGGTTAGGTTCAACGAGTTAGGTTTGTTCCCTTTATTAATTTTTATTACTCTCTTATTAACAAGTTGGTCATTAGTAGTTGAAGATATATAATTTTTTGAATTCGTGACTTCTTCTTTATTCAATGTTCTAATCGCTTTTCGAAAATATGAACGAATAGATAAGAAATAAGTAGAAGTCTTTGCAAATGAAACAATGCGCCTTTTGTCGGCTTTTTTCGTTATATTCTGAGAATAATGGGAATTTTATTGTAATCTTCTGGGCATATTATATAGGAGATAATTTTTGACAAAGTAGAACGCTAATTAGACCGATAAAATTCTACAGAAACGACGCTGAAAGGAGTGTAGAGAACTAAAGAAGGTTGCGTCAGTGTAAAAGCGATTTGGTCTGATGAATAATCTGTTAAATTGGGTTCAAGTTCGAAGTTACGAAACGTGCTAAGTAATGCTGTAGATCAGAGAAGTGATATTGTAACTTCATTAGAATTTTCCTAATTTTCATACGCGAAATATAACCTTTAATTTTATTGCACGATGATTGCTTAGAGAGATATTAAAGAACAATTAAATTCCATTCCGGAGTTTGGAAGTGGGTTGCCGGTTATGAACCGGTTGTAGGAAAGTAGCGAATACAATCTGGGTAACAAAGAATTGAATATATAATAGGTTTGGATATATACAACTAGCCAGCGAAAGATCCAATTCGATCTCGTCGAGTGTTTGCCAATACAAAAAGATGGGTCTCGATAAGCCAGACAACTTCCGGCAAACAACCTCCCTGGGGATCGATCTCGCGAAGAACCACTCGAATATTTGGCTCGAATGGTCTGCTTTCATCCTCCATCCCTCTTCATCTCTGCCTTCCCTTTGTCTACCGATCTTCCCTCCACTTCGCGGACGTTCGCGAGGTTTCATCTCGGTTTTAAGGTTCACCGAATTTCACGGCAAAATCGAGTATTCGTACACGCCGCGCCATTTTCCAGTGGAACACGCGCGCCATCTGCTCTATAGCGTTCTGTTTACTATCTAACGGGCAATGCACGCGTCATGTACTATCTAGCGGGTTACACGTGTGTCATCTACCGGTCAACGATGATATTTAATACGTAGCCTGTCACATGCACGTCATTTTCTATCTAGGGGATCACACGCGCGTCATTTTCTGTCTAGGGGATCACACGCATGTGATTTTCTATCTAGGGAATTACACACGCGTAATTCTCTATCTAGGGAATCACATACGCGTCATTTTCTATCTAGAGGATTACACGCGCGTCATTTTCTATCTAGAGGATCCCACGCGTGTAATTTTCTATCTAGTGGATTACACGCGCCTCATTTTCTTCCTAGAGTATCACACGCGCATCATTTTCTATCTGAAGCATCACACGCGCGTCATTTTCTACCTAGAGGATCACACACGCGTCCTTTTCTATCTACGGAATCACGCGCGCGTCATTTTCTACCTAGGGAATCACAGGCCCATAGTTTTCTACCTAGTGAGTAGTCAACATGCGCCATTTTTTATCTAACCGGTTCCACACGCGTTATTTACTATCTAGCGAGGAATGCACGCGTCATCTACTATCTAATGTGTCACACACGTGCTATCTACTTCCCCGCCGGTCTCACACGCGTCATCTTATATTTAGCGCCACTCACACATATCATTTTTTATTTAATGACCCATGCGCTTCATCTACTCATTGTCAGTAGATTACACACGCGATTTTCAATTTGTTTCTTCCTTCATTTATTTAAATAGCCCTACTTTTTAGTCGAAATAAATTCCAAATAATAAATTTAGAAACGTTAAGGGCTACTGGTAACAAAATTGAAATATAACTCGTATCGCAAAAGGTTAACGTTCCACACGCGCCATCTTCTACTAAGCGCATCTCGCGCGCCATCTACTCTACAGCGATTGATGCGCAGGCGCGTGAGCGCAGCGCGGCTAAAGGCCATGCATATGCAGCCGGTTATACGTCGGCCGGATTTGCATGTTATTTCGAAAGCCTGGAATACGGGACGCGGCAGCGATTTCCATGGGTTCCGTGTGGCAGATGCCGCACCCGGTATCATCCTCGCCAGTTTCGTATCACGCCAGTCGTATGCCGCTAACGAGAACCTCGTTTCCTCTCTCCGCAGACTCGAGATATTTCTCGCTCTCCGATCTAGACGATCATCCCCTCTTCTCTCGGCTCTCGCTCGCGATGCAAATCTCTCGATCGAACCTTCGGCCAAACTTCCGCCACTGCTTTCGGAATATCGTTAGAACGCATTCTTCCTTCCCCGAGCCGACATTCATCCTCGAGATCGCGGATTAGCGGAACCTTCATTCTTTTCCTAGGTCACTATCCTTTTCCGATTCCAATGGCTACCTGTTCAGGTGCTAATAGCTCTGTTTGCAAATGGAAATCAAGTTACGCGACGCGTTTCCCGGTGTTGTACATATGTACTCGCGAGATAAGAGTATATTTTTAAAATCCTTTTTGCAGTTTTCTTTAGAAATTAACTCTTTAATCGGATTCTATTAGAATTGCACAACGATGCGTGGAATAAATCTACGTTTAAATTCGAACACGATTTATTATTCATCGTTTTAAAAGTATCGTCGACTTTATGGCAGAAAGTCTTGGAATTATTACTTCTTTGTAAGGAAAAAATCACCGAGTGCAAGAAATTGTTTCAATATGATACGCTCGAAAGTTACAAAGTACAGTAGCGTAATTAAAACCGACATTTAATCGAATTTCTTTCTTCCTTTGTGTATTTAAATTTCCCTATCTTTTAGTAAATCTCGAATAAAAGGCTTAATAAAAGCGTTGGGAGCTTTGGATACAAAATTCAGATACAATTCGGACTGCAGAGAGTTAGTTCCTATTCGAAGATGGATTTTCGTTAGGATTTTTATCGCGAGACGAATCTTTATTTTCACGGATTCACGATCTATTTTTCGCTCGAGGGATAAACTAATAACCGATACTATTCGCGAATAGTTTTTTTTTTCATAGGGATCGATAGACTCGAGGTTCTCGGAATCTGGAAATCTCCTTTGTTTTCGTTTATTTTCGTTTCGAGAACAAGATTGCAAATGCGCGCGAATTAGTCTGCACAGTTTCATCGGTGAAAAAGAAGGTAAATAGCGAATCGCGAGTCATCGAAGTTTCCGCAGTGGCGTCAGCGGAGTGCCAAGTGTTATGTAATTAATAAACTCTACGTCAATGGATGGTTTCCTTTGCGAACTTCAGTCACGAGTTTTAACAATAATCACGTTCGATTGGACACGTTTCTGTGGGAATATCTTCCGCTATTTATAACCAGGAATACAAATAAGTAATAAATCGATTCGCTATTTCTAATACTTTCTCCAGACAGAATAGACGATTTTCTGTTTCTCTTTTTATAATTTTCATGATGTTTGAACGTATGGGAAATATGTCTGTAAACCGATTTGATGAAATTCGTAAAATTGGCATGGAAAATATATTATTCTGTTACGAGTGGATCCGATGTTATCGGATTTTTCGTTTCATCACGCTCTTTGCGTCTATGGTGGTCTATAAACACAGGATTGATCTATTATAAGTTGATTATTCTCTCCGAATAACGGTACGATAAATCACTAAAAATTTGAATATTTCTACCACATTTTTCGAACCAACTGACGGGATATCTCGCGTTTCGGTTGATCGATTCACTCGAAATTTCGAGGAGATCTTCACCGGACGTATCTTCATCCCGTGAATCATGGATTTCAAAATCCTACGTTCCTTTCGATTTTTGTTCACCACCCAAAACACGAAAATCATACGCAAAATCGATGTTTAATCTTCGAAATACTACCATCTTTTTAATTTTTCGAAAATTCTTTTTAATTTCGAAATACTATCATCTATTAATTTCACTCTTTCGGTGCTTCATCCTATAATCGTATTGCTCTTAATTAAGATGCTTCTTAGTTTCTTCGTTTCGAATAACCAAGCGGTTCAGAATCATGTCATTCAAACGCTTTTTCAAAAATACACTCTTCACCTCAAACTACAGAATTTCCACGTCTCTCGTTAATTTCCTATAAAAAGAAAAGGTATAAAAATTATAAATATTCTTCGGAATACAAATAAATCTGTAGTGCGAACGCATCATGGCATCCTCGGAGAAATAAATCTCAAAAATTTAAGTATTTCTTACCGATCGAATTGCCTGAGAGTCCCAATTTTAATTTTGAAATACAATCATCTATTAATTTCACTCTTTCCTAATTAAGATGCTCCTTAGTTTCTTCGTTTCAAAAAACCAAGCGGAGCAGAATCGTGTCATTCAAACTCTTTTTCAAAAATACACTCTTCACCTCACTTTACAGAATTTCCACGACTCTCGTTAATTTCCAAAAAAGAGAAAAGAAAGAAAAATTATAAATATCCTTCGGAGTGTAAATCGTATGCTGGTACGATAAACAATCGATGCAACCAATGTCTCTATTATAAAACGTGTGTATGTATATCGTGTGTATTTATAAAAATTGTGTATATTATAATAAAAGGACAAAGCGGAAACTTCATCACAGCAATTGTCGACGAATACACAAATCTGAATTATTCTTTGTGTAATCATCTTTCTAACCCAAATAAATTCGAGTACATACGCATCATGATTTCCTTGGAGAAATAAATCTCAAAAAATTCGCGATTTCTTACCGAATTGCCAGAGTACCCGAATACGCGAAACAATGGCGGTCCGCGATTAGAGACGTGGGACCAGCAGGTCCCGGCGGGACTCGCGCCAGGGGGGCCCGTTGCGCAAGCGCAGTGGCACGTTGGCGCTCGTAACGAGCCTTACGATCGAGCGAACGGATAAGGGGCGAGCGGGAATTCGAGGCGGGCATTTTAATCATCGGTGTAAACGATGTAACGCCTGCGAATTACACGTTTCGCTTTGCCGGCCGGGGGAAACGCGTTTCGCGCTCGAAATTGCGGACACGCTCGGACGAAAATGAATTCACCCGCGTTACGTAACGATCGCCGATGGAATACCTTGTACTTTCACGCGCGCGCGCTTGTCATTATCGTGCCCGCAAATATTAACCTCGTCACCTCGCCTCCCCGCCCCGTCCCGATAACGTTTACTCGCCGTATTACCGTCCTTAAGTAGCGAGATTAGAGGCGAACGCCCCGGGCTGATACCCGTTCGGAAAAGCGTCGGCGGGAAAAGAAAATAGAGAGAAAGGGAAGGAGAAATGGGAGGGGTAAGACCGGGTTTACGAGCCGGATACACGGAATTTCGCGGGTCTAATAAACAGGCCTGATTGCGTGTCGCTGCCACGCGAGGGGTTCGCGATAAAAATCGCCCGATTAAGGGAACGATTCTTTGGCTGAAGTGGACGTTAGCGCCGGCTCGTTCCGAGGGAAGTCCAGATGACGGATTGGGAATCGTTGGAGAGATTTATTCGGGGTGGAGTGTGCCCCCTAGGTCTCTCGGCGAGACGAGTCGAGAACGAGGGACTAATTGTTTCTTATTTATTTTATCCACTTAAAATCCTTTCGAATTTCGATGGCTTCCGATTTTTTATAGGTATTTCCTCTCGTGAGTTTTAAATTTTTAAGTGTAATGTTGGAAAGAATGGGGAGATGTTTGAGTAAATAAATAAGGGATTTATTGGGGTGGAGAATGGGGGGTACTCTTAGTTCTTTCGACGGGACGAGTCAAGAACGAAGAACGAATTGTTTCTTATTTATCTAATCGACTTGATCTTTTCGAATTTCGATGGCTTATGCTTTTTTTATAAGTATTTCCTCTCATGAGTTTTAAGTTTTTAAGTGTAATGTTGTAAAGAGTGAAGGGATGTTTGGATAAATAAGTGAGATATTTATTCGGGATGGAGTGTACCCTTAATTGTTTCTTATTTATTTAATCGACTTCCAGATTAATCCTTTCGAATTTCGACGGCTTCTGGTTTTGTATAAGTTCATCTTCCCTTAATTTTTTTTCGATTTTAATCCCTGGACATACAATAACTGGGATTATTCATTTCATGTGGCATTATAGACTATAACGTCCTTTTGTTTACATTCTTTCTTTGAATTTCATTATATATCAACTTAAGTAAATATATCCATGCAATGTTCCGTTCTTAAGTTTGCACATAACTGTTCAATTAAGCCAAATTAAATAATATTTTTCAGAAGCGTCGAATACCATTTTATTTGTATGTCAAGTAAAAGTGTAATGTTGTAAAAAGTGGAAAAGAGATGTTTGGTTAAATAAGTGTATTTCATTGGAGTTTCGAGAAAACCCAAACTAGACTTAGTTCTCGGGTAGATCCTGACTCGTTTCGTTGATCGAAGTACAGTCTTCTCGTAGTAGAGATGGTTACAGAGAGGCTAGGGTTCATTATATATTCGCAAATTTGTCGTAATTGCGGGGGTCGAGGTTTATGGAGGTCTTGAAGTTCCTTGCTGCTCCTGCTGCCTTGCTATGATAGGTAGAAGGGATGCGTTTGGGTCTGCTAGTGAATTCGTCAGTAAGGTCTTAGACGAGGGATACTTTGGTAGGATAGGAAATTATATTTATTGTAAATCACCATCTAATGTGAACGATGGTTGCTATATAATCGTTTGCTAACTAGAGATGAAATACCAAGATCAATTCTGTCATGGACGAATGAAAGAACTGTGATCGAGATGAAAATGCGTTTTGAAGTATAAATTTCATTGAAACGACTGTTTATTACGTTTCACGCCTAGTTCTCAAAATTCCAAGACTAACTGCTTCTTTTTCTTTCCAAGCATCGCTTCAGTGTGACCTGACCCAGAAGATGACTCTTGTTATAGCCAGCAGCCTCTCTCCGTGTCTTTGTGTCACTTCGATGGATCTTCAATTGAGTGAGTTCATTCTTAATTATAAATTAACCTATTTGCATCATTAAGCGGAATAATCCGCACCGAATAACTGTTTCTTATCTATTTTAAATTTATTTACGTGCAACTACTTACAAAAATAAGTATTGATGTTATAACGTCGTATAAAATGATTTGATTTTAGTGTATGTATTATTTTTGAATTAAATATCAACAATAGTTTGTTTCTGACGCTTAATTTTAATCAAACGCTTGAAAACTTTCTTTAGTGAGAAGATGCAAATGAGTTACTTAGATTAACACTAGATTTACGGACGTTTTTAAATACCTATCTTTATTAAGACCCGTCAAATTTACGGGTAAAGAAAATTACGCATTTTCTTAAAAAATGAGACCATGAGTTTAATTTAAATACAATTACGATATTCACAAACTTAATATAAGATGATTAAATCTATTAATATTGTATAATTCGAGATACTCACCCGTCAAATTGACGGGTCCCGTAAACCTAGTGTTAAGGAGCGTCTAACGCTAAAACATCTTCGATAAACAACGCAATGGACAAAATATTATATCGAAACGATAAATCGTTTCTCTCGCTTCGCTTCTTCGACAAATGATTCTAGGATCTACAAACGAAAAATCTCTAGGCTATTCCGCAACGGTGGAATCGCGCGAATTCGGGATGGAAAAACATGTCGGGTCCTTTCGGGAAAGTTGATTAGAAAATTTGCGGCGTGGGTATTTGACTATCGAGCTCTCTCGCGTCCGTCTACCCGCGTTTCTGTTCGATTTATGGTTTGCAAACACGGCTGGTATTAATGGCGAGGTTTGCGCGCGGTGTTTGAACGCTTTGTTTGCCGATTCTTTTATTTGTTTTGGGGGAACGATCGATGGAAATATCGCTCTTGGTTGGTGGGTTAGGCGTCTCCCGAGAAGGATTCCAATCCGATTCTACTTTCGAACGAAGGAACGCGATCGTTGCTGGTTGGTCGATGTCGTTTCGTCGTTTGCGAGTGTTTATCGTCTGGATAAGCCCCGGCCGGATGTAAATGTGTCTCCGTTACAAATCGCCGCGTTGAACACGCGGGACCCCGTGTCTAACAGATAGGAACAAGGCAGCGCGAGGAAAAGATTAGAAGACAAAGGAACTCGGATGTAACGCTTCTCACGCGGATAATTGGAGAGCGGAGGAAATTTAACCTGGAAATCGGCGAACGTGGCGTTTGACAACGAGGTTAATCCGCGGATTCTCGCGCTCGCTGTTATTTGTTTCCACAGTCTCAGATTATTATAGTTGTTTAGATGTTTGCTGGAATTCCCAACGATCCGATGTTCTTTCACGAGGATTTATTTATTTCGTTTCGTCATAGCTTTCTTTAATTATTACGGTTTAATCTATATGATCTAGAGTAGCTCGTAGCTTGTAAAATTCATAGACTGTTCGGATAAGTAGAATTGCTATTGTGAATTCTTTAGTATCAGAGTTGATGCTGACAATTGGTCTACCAAACGATCATTGCGTCTTTAGTGTCGTAGGTAACATAGATAATTGGCCTTCCAAATGGTCGTGAAATCTCTGGTATCATAAAATAGACAATCTGCTTTCCAAACTATCGTGAACCTTTAGTATCACAGTTCACATTGACAATTCGTCTCTAAACGGTCTTAGATCCCTTAGTATCACAGTTCATAGTGACACTTTCCCTTCCAAATGGTCGTAGCTCTTTCAATATCATAAAATGGCCTTCCCAACTATCCTGGACCCTTAATATCATACCTAACTTTGACAATTCGTCTTCTAACCGAACATGACTCCTTTAGTATCATACTTGACGTTGTCAATTCGCTTTCCTCGCCAGTCAATCGATCATACATACAACAAACTTAGTCATCCTTGATATAGATCATAGTACTATCAGTGAATGAAATAATAGCATTGAAAAGATCAGAACGTCGAACACTCCTAATCGAACGAATCCCCGAAAACTCGCGAAAAATCCTAGAAAAATACGTTCTTCTAAGAAAAAAAAACTATCGGAATGACCGATTAGGAGCTGGTGGAGAACCCGGTTGTGCACCCTGCATGCAAAACGCGAACGTCGAGACGCCTGGCCTGCCGGCGACACGAAGCGTGCGCGTTCCGCTAGATTTGGATTAATGCGCGAAGCGAACGCGAGGAACGCGCGGGCCGTGATCCAGCGATGAAAAGATTTTCCGCGGCCCGTAATGCATCGGCCGCGAACACGTACGAAGACCATAACGGTACAGCGATAATGAGTCATTAATGTGCCGAGATACTCGCGCCTGGCCGCCGGCTCCGTCCCGTGGAACGCAAGCGCGCGGATTGATTATCTCGCGCTGTTACAGTCACCTGCAGGCGTGCACGATGTTTATAACTGCTACGTGACTGGCATACGTGTAAGCATTACGCCGAGGGTAATTAGGCACGCGGGAACGAAGAATTAGCCAAGGCGAGATATTCGCGTTCCATCTTCCACGAAATTCTCGTCCAACCCACGCGCTCTTTGCTTCATCCTCCCGTCATTCACCTGCAAGGAATGTAAATTTGTGTGGGAAATGGAGAAAGTTCGTGTATATATTTCCTTGGAATTTCTCTTTTCTAATCGATTGTCGTCGAATTAGTTTGTTAAATTTGATCCCTTCGAGTGAGATTTGACAGTAGATAGATCTTCCTTGGGTGTCACAATGACATATTTTTTATATTTTATTTTCACGATTACTTAATATATGCAACTGCGTTTTGTTTCAATAAGTAGGGAAAGTTTGTTTATACATTTCTTTAGAATTTTTCTTTTCCAATTGATTATCGTCGAATTAGTTTGTTAAACTTGATCCCTTCGAGTGAGATTTGACGCTAGATCTACCTCGGTTGTCACAATGACATATTTTAGATATTTTATTTTCACGGTTATTGAATATATACAACTGCTTCTGGTGAAAATTACGTTGATTTTTGTTCAAACAGTTCGTTGTTTCCTAATCAATTGCTTGTAATACTATGTTTAGCTATGCATTTCAGATCGGTAGATCTAGTGTTAAGAGTGTAGGACTGTGAAACTTTGAAAAATCGAGGTTTTGTTTCAATAAGTAGGGAAAGTTTGTTTATACATTTCCTTGGAATTTTTCTTTTCCAATCGATTGTCATCGAATTAATTCGTTAAACTTGATCCCTTCAAGTGAGATTTGACGCTAGATCTATCATTGGGGTCAAAATGACATATTTTTGATATTTTATTTTCACGATTACTGAATATATGCAACTGCTTCTGGTGGAAATTACATTGATTTTTGTTCAAACAGTTCGTTGTATCGTAATCAATTGCTTG
Organism: Euglossa dilemma; assembly: GCA_002201625.1. Lineage (NCBI taxonomy): Eukaryota > Metazoa > Arthropoda > Insecta > Hymenoptera > Apidae > Euglossa > Euglossa dilemma. The sequence goes on along the minus strand of NIJG01000075.1, from coordinate 586,898 downwards.
TACTATGTTTAGCTATGCATTTCAGATCGGTAGTTCTAGTGATAAGAGTGCAAGGCTGTGAAATTTTGGAAAATCGAGATTTTGTTTCCTCAATTTAGCGAAAGTTCGTGTAAATATTTCTTTGGAATTTTTACTTTTTAATCGATTCTTTTGGAATTAGTTTATACAGTACTTATTCGTTAAATTTGACCGCTTCGCGTGAGATTTAAGGAGATTTAAGGAGACAACACTATGAAATTTTGAAATATCTGATCTTTTTTCTTTTTAGATAGTAGTCGAAAGTTTCGAAAGTAATATACCGGAGTAATATATCTAGATTTCATAGCAAATTATTTTTGAATGTAAAGAGCGTGAAGCCGTGTCACGTATCTTAATGCATCGGCTCTCTTTTCTACATCTTGCCATTTCCTTATAGGAATGTAAATCTGCGTGATAAATTGTTGGAAAAAGGAAAAGTTCGTGTAAATATTTCGTTGGAATTTTTCTTTTTGGTCAGTGGTCGTAAGACTAGTTTCTACGCATCTAGAACACGTTTTCTATATTCGATCATGCGATTCTTTTTTCCAAACGCGAACCATTCACGGAGTAATCTGATCGACTTCTTTTTCCAAATTAAAAAGAAAAATTGCAATACTCGACTGGTACCCAAGTTCGTACATCGAAAATGAACACCAGTTTCCTATTTTTCGAAATTAATCCTTTGCACTCCGAATAATATTCGCCGAAGATGTGGATGAACGTGTCCTCGGCTCCCGAAAATAACTTTTTTTATATATCTTAGTAATTTTACTATATCTTGACTTGATTTCTTCTGCCATTTCCAGAGAAAACTTTAGGGGAACGTACATTTCTCAATAAGTTGTGCTGGAATAAGTTATTATCCCTTAATCGCTAATAAACTTTAATGTCCCCTGAGAAGGGACAGCGGAGTGCAAAGGTTTAACACGTTAACTGCCAGATGCATTTTCGATGGTTTGCCCAAGGCGTCAACTTTTCATTATGCGATTTATATTATGCTGAAATATTATTTGCAGCAGATAAAATGAATTATAAAATCATGCTTGAAGCAGTTTTCTTGGCGGGGGTCACCAGTGACCCCGTGGCGTTGGAATGCAATTAAATTATAAGTATTGTCGTTTGTTTAAATTATATATATTTCCATCAATCTGGGCGCGCCGGTCACCGGTGGCCCCCACGGCGCTGTAACCAAGTCTAGTGCCGGTCACCGGTGACCCCCACGGCAGCTAACGTGTTAATAAATTAAGCTATTGACTAGTATAATAAAATCTCTAATATCTACTCTGTTAGAACACGTCTTCTTCGCTCGATCTTCGAAATTTCTGTAATCAGATGAATACGATAAACGCGGGAAGGGAGGCAAGAATGCGGTGCCCCAGAAACAGGATTTCTGTATTCGATTATGACGCGAATTCGTTCGCCCGGATATAATAAACACCCGGAAATAGGGGAAAAAGTGTACTGCCTCGTTGTTGGGGAGCCGATTGGTGGGATACCCTGGAGGCAAGTGAAATAGTCTGCGCAGATTCGATTGCTAATCGCATTTTGCAGCCCTCGCAGACACGTTGGCCTTGACACACGCTGACATTTCGGCTAATGAGGGAAATACGCGTGTCCTATTTTCTACGATCGTATCACACCGGATAGCGATACAATCAATGGCTGTGTCAACTAGGGATATAACTAGAAACACAGCATCGTGTTCCGAGAACTCGCGGCTTCTCTCCTCTTTCCATCGAAATTCCCGAAATTCCCCTGAAGACACTAGATTTTTAATTCTCTCCGGAAGAGCGTAATTTTAGAAAAATCGTATACTCACATTTTCTGATAATTTCTTCAGAATATATCCTGTCTTATACTGAGCAGTTCAAAATTCGCGAAATTCTTCCCAAACTACGCGATTTTTAATCTTTTCTAGGGAAACGTGTGAAACTAAGGAATAATTTTAAAAATATACATGTTACACTGTCATCTGTAACATTCTCTGAAAAACTTTCCAGAAGACATCCTACCTTGCA
>NIJG01000075.1:561156-584326 GCA_002201625.1 Euglossa dilemma | reverse complement strand
GGCATAAAGGCAGTTTCCAATCGGTCGGGCGGCGATAACAAGGCGACGCTTTGCATAAATTTCAGAGGCTCGGTAACACGCTCCCTTACGCTCTTTTCTCGTCAGTTTACGCTCCGCGCGTGCCTCTTTCTTTCCGATGCGTTTCGTCGGCCGTAAACCCGACTTCTAGCAGGCCGATTAGAGCTAACGAACACGCGTGTACACGCACGGCCATCGACCAAAGTACGCGAACAGCTCGAGTCGCCGATATTTAACGAACAAATACACACGCTCGTTAGACCCGGATTTATGAAATAACCGCCGCGCGTGTAACGCGGCCGGAGAGCCGGTGTACGTGGGCGAAATTAGGGAAAAATATGGAAAAATATCGGGAAACATGGGGAAACTCGCAGAGTCGACGGGAATATCGGGTTATCGGATAAATAATCTTTTTTCCCACTTTTATTTGCCTTTCCAAGAGCGGTGTTATTTGTTTGGATACTTAATGCAAGCGTGTTGTTGGCGTTAATTATTCTGCTGCTTGTCTATTTCCGTTTTCCCATTAATTTATCTCCCCATAAACAATATTTGATGTTTAATACTCTACGAAGGATGTGTTTGTCGTCCGATTTTTCCAAGTTTTCACCCAATATTCTCCAGACTTTCGTTGGCATAGTTTACCTTGGATTCGGTATCGTTTGAAGAATTTTTCTGTGGTATATATATGTGTGTGTGTGTGTGTGTGTGTGTGTGAGAGAGAGAGAGAGAGAGAGTCATCTTTCCAAAATTTCGCGTTGTGATTTATTTATTATCGGAATTTTCTCCAATTTTTCCGAATATTCTCGAAGCGGTTATTAATTTACTTTCCCTCGCATTCGGTATCGTTTTAAACATTCGACTCCACTATATACGTGTTATTTTTGAAAAAATTCGGGGTTGGAATACGCTCGTGCAATTGTTGAGGAAATTGAGAAAAAATCCGGCAAACATAGAAAAATTCGTAGGATATTATATCCAACCTTGATTGCGGTATCGTTTCTCCCATTTCTGCATCAATTTCAATCACAAATATCTTCTGAAATATCCTCCATATTTCTCGTTAAACGTTTAATTTTTCCTACACACCCCCAAAACTCGTACACGTGTCCCTCGAGTCCAGTATCACCTTAAAAATCGGGTAATTTTTTAAAAGCAACGCGCGTAAATTATCTCCCGCGTTTCGACGTTATTCGGAAAAATTCGCTCGGCGAGCATTACGTTTGTAATATTTTTATCGCGTCGCGTAACCTTGTTAAACAACAGTCGCGCAACGTTTCCGCAATGGCGGCGGCCTGTGAAAGACCAACGGTGTTTGCGATGGAAATCGAATCAGGTGTGTACACGTGCAGATAAAAATCGGTGAAACGTAAGAGCACCGGAATATTCGAGCAAATAATTACTTTAATTAATAAATTAGTTGACAGAAGCGTTTCGGAGGTAATTTTTACATGGAAGAAAGCTTCAGGCGTCGTTTCAAACCCTTGTGCCAACTAGCGCCGCGGCGGACGGATTCGGAACTCGTAATCGGTCATTTGGTCCTGTTTTCAACGACATAAAGATGGTATTGAAGATGATACCGGTGTAAGATGAAGTTTGCAGATATTGCTAAATATTTTCTTCGAGAATTAAACTGATAGTCTCTATTTAAACATTTTAATGAAACTTAAACGGTGAAAAAATATGGTATTTATTGTACTAGAGTAGAATTAAGATTTTTTGGAGTCACGCAGGACAAAGAACAAAAGACACATCGTTACCATGTAGAATTTTATTTTATTACTACAATAATTTCGAATTGTTATTGTAAAAGTCTCGAATTAACGCTAGAACTACGATGATAGTGAAACTGACTCGTTTCGGACATTTTATTTTTGTTGTTTTTGGTAAAACTTATATCGATATTTTATTAAAATAGATTCACGATTACGTATACTCTTTTATGTTCATTATACTATATTAACTCTTTGCACTCGAGAGGCGATTCTGAGTCACCATTTAATCGAATTCCAAAGATCGACGTTAATCTATATATGAAATTTAAAATAACTCATCGACCCATGGAATGTCAAAGTAAAATAATTCTACGCGTAAATTTATACACGATTCTTTATTTCCCGTTTTCAAGGTACCATCAGAAAATCTTCGAATTGCAATTCTTCTGTAACGAAGAAATCGCCCAGTGCAAAGGATTAATTAACACTAGGTTCAATTTGACGGGTAGGTTGCTCCAATTATACAATATTAGTAGATTTCATCAACTTATATTAAGTTCGTTAATATTGTAATTAAATTAAACTCGTGGTCTTATTTTCAAAAAAAATACGTGGTTTACTTTACTCGTAAATCTGACGGGTCTGCATAAATATAGATATATGAAAAACATGCTTAAATCTCGTGTTAGTACCAATTGGCTGCACTGTATTTAGGTATACATTACAGGTCTAACATTCAAGAATTTTCGCGGTGCTGTAAAGATAACGCGTTTCTTTATCGACCGATCAATCGTCTAAAACGGATCGAGGATAAACGATATCGGCAAAGAGGAAAATAAAAATGCAAAAGAAGAGAGCGAAATTCTACGAGCATCCGCGCGAGCCAGCGTTAAATCCTCAATCGAAACACCAACGATACTCCTTATTTACCCAAAACCCTCCTGCAACAATGGCCACTCTAGCCATTAAAAAGGCGATTTCAAGCATCCCCTTGCACCCGGCGAAAACCTAAATTGCTTCGCGCTGAAATTCTCCCGTTTAGCCGAGCCATAAACGTTGAGGTAGTTGAAGCACGTTTTCACGACTCGCGAATTCGTTTCCCTTAAGGCTCGAATATCGATTGTTTCCCGCGCGTCGAGCGATCTTAACAGAGAAAAGCGTTTCCATTAACGGAAGTGGCGGCCGCTCAAGAAGCGAATCGTGCGCGCGCGCGCGCGGTCGAGCTGGCAAAACGGTGGATGAAGAGGGGAGGGGTTAGGCAGACGGCCGGCGTCGCGATTTCCATCCGCGCGAAATTACAAAGCGGGCCGCGGCCGTGACTAACGAAATTAAAAATTGAATTCCTGCGTCGCGATGCTAGCAGGAGGGGAGTAGCCGGTTTAACGCGAGAACGCGCCCCGGCGACCATGCTTCCGGCGCGACGCGACGCGACGCGCTTCCTCCGCGCGAGACGCCGCGATTTTAATTAACCGAATTCTCCGCATGACGTTTTTGTCCGGGGCCAATAAACACGTGGAAGTCGCGCAACGTCGCAGCAGCGAATAGAGCTGCGCGCGCAGCCGCCGTGAACGCAGCGCCGCGTAACGCGAGCGAGGAACGCGCGTTATTTCTATCGAAGCGATAAACCGGCGAAGTAATTCGCCGAGCTGGCTCGTATATCGCGCGATCCGCGTATTCTTGTGAGTAAAATCGCGCGTTGGATTTTACACGAGCCAGCTTACTGGCGTATGTATCCTGTGCAACGTGTTTCGTAACGCGGTTCGTTTTCGTTGATACATTTCACGTGCCTCGCGGTATGCTTGGGTTATCTGGGTTAGGTTTACAAGTAATTACGGATAGAACAATATCGTTGCCGCGTATGCTGCTGTTTAAAGTGGAGAACGTGTAGTGCAATTAGCTCGCAGGAAACCTTTCGGATGTTTTATAGGTTATGTTCGTATGCGACGGTATATGGTACGCGCATAACCTCTCTTGTTCTTCGCAACTATCGAACGATGGTTCGATAATCGAATCGTCGAAGCGAATCCACCGTTCGGATCGAGTTAAATCAAGTCGGGAGATACGTTAGTTTCTGTTTAGCAAAGGAATCGTTCGGAATCCGGTCGGATCGCGTCGCGGAAGCCGACGGGACCGTTTGGCGAGTATTAAACGTCGCAAAAACATTATCTCGACGCATCGCGATACGGTTCGTCCCATTCGACCGGTCCTTCGACTGGATATCCGTTCTTTTTATCGGGTGGAAAAAATGGAAATCCCAGCAGGGAGTAAGAGGTTAGCGCTGCGTTAAGATACGTTGGATTCGACGAATCGGGGCTCGCAATCTCGAGTGCCGCGGTTAAGGAATTTTTTACAGGCGCGCGGGCTCGTTAAGAGCGCGCCGGCAATTCGACGCCGGGAATCGTCCCGGGCGAAACGGACTTAAACCGCGTCTAATAGAGAGCCGCCATTACGAGCGAATTGCGAGTCCGTCGTTACGCTTAAGAGTGCAAGAGAGCAGTTTCGGTGGCCGAGGGGCGATAATTCGCAAATAGCCTCGGTCACAATGAAACGTGCTCGTCCATCCGTAAACCAAACCACTCGTACGCCACTCTAGAATCGAGTGCGGTCAATTCGAAGACGAGCTCGAGCGTTTCGACCGGTGACCCGGACCGAGTGACCGCCATATTCCCTTCGATACGTGTATCGATAAGTCGTTTAAAAACTCCTGTCTTATAGTTCCTTTTTCCACCGTATGTCGCCACCAGTCGCGATCGGTTCACCGTATGAATACGCTATTCATAGGTTAGAGTAGCTCGTGAAATACGGGAAATATCGAGGCGCAGATGTCACTATCGGTATTGTCGCGCTCAGTGCCGTGCCTAGTTTTGAATAAAAGGGACGCATCCGGGCCTCGTTAACCCTCTATAGGCCCATGTAACTTTCAGGTTACATTTTAATTTATCGACATTTTGCAAAATAATTATAGCTTTTCTCATGTGATGGCGCATAAATCCTAACTCTATGACGTTGCCAACACAACCAATACTAGTATTCATGACCATTGCTAGGCTCATCAATCTGAAATAACAAAATAAATTCTGTACAAACTGTCGGCAGTAAAACTACGCGAAACCATTTAATCCAATTGATATTATTTGTGCTTTTGTCAGTGATTACCAAACTAAAAATAGTGGATATAATAACTCTGGGTTAGTATATCAATAACAACCTATTTGTTTGCATTTCAATTTTCAATTTGTTACTGTTTTTGATGATACTGAATCACTATATTCAATATACACTATATTATACACTATATTGAATATATCGTAATAAAATTGTTTAAACGCAAAAATTTGTTTTCATTTGCATATATAGGGTTATAATTTCTGATTTTTCGTTCTCACAATCTTTTTGGAGTTAAAACAAAAATTCGGTCCATAGAGTGTTAACCTCTTAAGCTCTACTGTAATGACTTTGGTGAATATCACGATTTTAAACAGTATTCTACATGTTTTCCTTTATTCCTCGTTTCTTTCGTCTAAACCAAATTAATTTAGATTAGTCATCTAGAACTCTATTCCCACGTAATGTCGTAGGGCCCAGGCGCTCTGTACCTCGAAGATTAAACTCGAAATATTATCCGATTTTATTTTCGTTTATATAGAAGACGAAAACGGATAAACGCGTAGAAATTTCACTCTTTATTATTTTCTTACTAAAATTCCTCGCAACGAATACATACGTATAAAAATTCGAGTATTAGGCCCAAACTAAAGAAACGGTATAATATTAATCTCACAGCGAGTCTCGTTACAGGGTTTCGATCCTTTCGATTTGCATTTCGCAAGAATAAAATACCATCGGCCTTTGTGAGCGCGTTAAATGGCAACTACTCGCAGGATGACATACAGGATCGTTCAGAATAAAGACACCTGCCCTCGATCCCGTTTAAAACGCGACGAGGGGGCCGGGTATAAAGGCCAGAGTGTGCACGCACGGCGTCATTGTAATGGGGCGCGTAGCCGTGCACAGGCCTCGAGGAGGCAGGAATTATTTTCACAAGTTCCGGGCAGCCCTTTGTGGGCCCCTCGCGCGCTCACCCGGGCAGGTGCTCGATCGGTCGTGGATGAATTCTCTTTGCTGCCTGCCAGCCTTCCATTACAGAAAAACGTCTCCATTCAACGGCCGCGTTTAATCCAGACGCCGGTTTTTATCGCGGCTGCAAGCGGCCGATCATTTGTTTTTGCGCGCGCGCACCGAGATCATGCGCGTGTACCACGTGTGGCCCCGCTTCACGCGTCGGACCCTCTTCCCGGGCCCTTTTCAAATTTTGAAATTAAAGTTTCGCGATTTTTCTTTTAACTTATTCGTTGCCAAGGAAGTTTTAAGTGTCTTGTCTTAAAGGTATTTCAAAAATCTATTAATAATTAATAAACTATATCTAGTTTTAGATATAGTTTAAAATGGCGCTTACCTTCTCTAGTAATTTCTGACTCAAACGGCTGTAAATTTAATTCGTGACGAATTGCAATATACTACGAGGTATCTCGGAGTTGGCTGTGAATGGGTTAATATATATTTTATTTCTCGTGTTTTGTTTCTACGATTGTCGATCATTTCACCGGTATAGAAATAAAGAAATATTTTTCGCATATGGAAGGAAGAAAATTTTGTGTTATTGGATAAGAACAAATTAATATAGACGTCAAAGTGGAAAAATTGGTGCTGGATAGCTAATCTCGAAGTCACTGGGCCCTAATGCCCATGGTTGCCGCCTGGTTCGAAGAATCGATTCTCTATTGCAGTCCGTGCCGTTAACCCTGTAGACCCCGATGGAACATAGGAATCTCTCATTTTCCACGGGACACACGTGACCAGAAATAAAAGTGCCATCAAGAGAATTCATCGTACCAACATCTTAACCTCATTTTTCCAATTCAGTTTAAAATGTAAAATAACATCGATTAATAAAGATTTCTGTAGATGATTGATTAATGCAGACTTTTCTGTAGACATATGTGTTTCTATACACACGTGCGTTTACCACAAATTTCTACCACGTGTCACAGAGAAATGTCACAAATTTGTGTATTTTACTGTCCTATTCAACCGTCTCGTAGGATACCATGCGAGTTTCAGAACGATTTCCCATTTTTCCCTGACGTAACCCGGTGAAAATACCTCGCGGAGATATTTTCGTTAGCACGGGGAATTATTGCGGAATCGGTGGCGATTTAAAATGGAAATTCGCTGAAACGTCGATCGGCGGTGAATATTACAAGCGCGCGAAGACTTTCGATCCGCCCCCACCGGCCACCAGGTGGATCCACTTGCACGCGAGGAAAAAGAGGTCGACACGATCGGCGAGATCCGTTAATCGGCGCGATTAAAGCACATTAGACGGGAGAAACACACATAACTCGTGTCTATTAAAGATTTTTACCGCGCCTAGTCGAGCGAAATCGTTCGTTCCGCTCGGTCGATACAACGGCCCATTAACATTCCCCGCTAATGGCATAGCCAGAGCGAGGCCGGCGATAATAAAATTATCTTAATCTCCGAAGTTCTCGGCAGCTACCAGTATTTCTGTGAAACGATCTCCGTGAAAACCGAGTCCCGCCGCATTTGCCGTCCATTACGCCGCTAATTTGTTTCGTTTAGGAAACTGATCTTCCAGTAATTCCCGACCCCTCGCCGTTTCGTAATTGTGAAACTGATATACAGCAGTTTGCCTGAAAAGCAGCAGACCGATTTGCATATACGCCGCGTGTACGCGATACATCGTACGCGTGTGTTCCTCTTTCGCGCATGCGCTCATGCGGCATGAATTGGAGCATAGCCTTGTTTAGCGTCGCTGGCCTGGGTCACCAAAGATGTTTGACGGATCAACGATTTTCATTAGACGTACGTGACTATTCTTCGATTTAACCCTTTCGATATCGAGGTTTCGATTGCGCATGCGGTGTGTGCTATTTCGCGAGGTGATTCCGACGAGAGTGTAGTTTAATAGGCGAAAGTTACGGGGCAGTGGAAATTTTAAGCTGTGACTGTAATCATTGATTATAGCGCACTCCGGAGCGCCGGATGTTGGGTCATTATAGTCATCGTATAGTACACTGTAAGCGTAAAATTTTGGGTAATTATAATCACCGATAAATCACAGCCAACGTTAGATTTAGGTGACTATAGTTACCGGTAGTACACTGTAAGCGTAAAATTTTGGGTAATTATAATCACCGATAAATCACAGCCAACGTCAGATTTAGGTAACTATAGTCACCAGTGATGCACCGTAATCATATAATTTTGGGAGAGTATAGTCATCGGTACTATAGGAAGCGTAAACATTTCAGATTACTATAGTCACACCAATAATACACCGTGAGTGTAAAATTTTGGAAGAGTATAGTGATTAGTACTATATCGCGAGTATTAAAATTTCGGTTGACTATAGCGATTGGTAATACACCGTGAGTTTAAAAATTCGCAAAACTATAGTCACCGATAATTTACAGCGACCGTCAATCTTCGCTGACTATACTCACCTGTAGTAACACTTTGAGTACTAAATTTCGTACGACTATAGTGAATTATAGTGAAATTGATCTACTATAATCGCCGTGGGTACATGGCCATCGCGAAAATTTCGAGTGACTATAGCCGGGAGTGGTACAACAGGCATGTCACGTTTCGGGTGACTGTAATTACCATAAACACGTTGCAAGCCTCACTCGCGCGGTGACTATAATTACCATTATAACATCGCGGATATTTAACGTCGGGTGATTTTAGTCGCGTTTAACGCGCCGGGAAAGTTACACGTCGGGTGACTATAATTATCATTAATATTCCGCGAGCGTCGCACGCTGGCCGACTGTAATTACCGTTTCGACATCGCGAGCGTGAAACGTCGGGCGAGTACGCTCGCGCGAGTCCAAACGTACCGTGAACGGGAAAACACCCCGCGTATAGGTTATGTTCAGCGGTTATAAATAGTCAGCCCCGGGAACCGTCTCGAACCCGCGCGCGGGTACACGCGTAACGGGCCGAGTAAACAAAGCAGCAACGGCCTTTTTCTTTTTGCCCGCGTGTTCTTAAGAAAGCAGCCTCGGAAACGGGAAGTGCTTTCGAGTGTTCACACTTTCAGTATACCAGGAATAGGCGACCTGTCGAGACCCTATCGTTTACACATAAACTCCACTTCACGGAGAGCGAGGCCACGGGGAGGGATCTAAACATTCCCGAGACTAAACACCTACACCACCCACGCGACAACCGCGTGTAACCGGTAACAAATGTTTCGAATTATCTCGTAACGTATCTCCCTCCGGCGAGAGAACAATGTCTCGATGGAAAAACGATCTCCGCGCCCTCTCCTCTGGATTTTAATAATCAAACGAGTGAATCCGTCGTCACGCCATCTCTCGGACGAAGAAGGAAAATAAATAAAACGGCAACGAGAGTGAGAGAGGGGAAAAAATCTAGCCGAACAAACATCGGCTCCAATTACTCCTTCAACGCGAAAAGATTAAGCGTTTCCGATCCATCAGACAACGTCGTGCGTAACTCGGCGAGAGAGAGAAAGAGAGCCGTTTTCTTCCCCCTATTTTCGACCACGGGATTTCGCAGCGCTCGAGCACGCCGCGATACGCTTATAAAGCATATTCCCTGCGACGCGCGCGCGCGAACGTGATCGCGGGCGCGAGCTTAATACAAATCTAACCGAGCGTAGCCCCGGCTGAGCCAACATAATCAAACTTCTTAGGTTGGCAACTGTCGCGATTTATCTTCTTTTCCAGCAGTTCCTCTTCCTCTGGCTCTCCAGTTTCCGCCGTGTTTCCAGCTCCCCTCCCTGCCCCGCCGCTCACACTCCGTTGATCCCGCTCTCCCGCTCCCTTATTCACCGGGAATAAAAAACAGCGGCTAAGCAGAACGGTGCCCGAGGTGGAACGGTCGGATAATAAATCGCTCGACGATGTGGAGGCAGGCGATGCCGACAGATGGAGGGGGCGGAAGAGAGATAGCTGGAAAACAGAAGAAAAGGACGTTAAAGCGTGACAAAGAGAAAGGACCGGGCTCCGTTCTGGGCGCGGTGTATGCCGGGTAGGGGCGAAGGCTCGACGAAGACGGGTATAGGTATATATAGACAAGCGAAAGAGAGAGACGGAATGAGGGAAAGAGAAAAAGAATGGCCGTGGAGGGCGAAAGAGAGCGAGTTGAACGAGGACCGGCGACACGGGAGTAAGTCGGAACGGCAAAGGGGCCAGGGAGAAAGAAGGGAAAAAAGGAGGAAGAAAAATGGCGCGCGAGAGAAGGTGGGACGGAGAGGAAAAAAAGATATAAGGTCCGAAGTACCTGTATCCTGTTTGTTACAAGGCTCCCAGAGGCACGAAGCGAAGGGGTCTCCCTCGGCGAGGAAGGAGCAACGGAGGTAGGTTTAGGCAGCTTTCACACTAAAGCCCGAATTTACGACAAAGGAGGCCCATTAACCCCGTGGCATCTCGCCTCGAAATTGACTTTGCTCCCTACCTGAGGTCCGCGACGACGCGTGTTCCCGTCCGACCCCTCTGGCTGTGATGGAAAGAGATAAACGCGCGGGAAAAAAGGCGGGGCCAGGTCTCTCGGCCTAGGAGGGCCGGAGAAGGGTCCCGGAGAGCCGTCGACAAGCACGATGTAGCGTAAAACGAGACGATTAGCGACGTCCAGCGCGAGCGACTGGAATGTTCGATTGGGCCGGTCGGAGAGGGCGCGCGGGTCGCGCCGAACGTGTCAACCTATCGTCGCGTAATTTATTCGCGCGGCGGCGGCCCCGGGTCGCCGAACAAATTCCGCGCCGCGGCTTATCGTATTTCATTATTGGCGTTTCTATATTATCTCGGTTATCTGGCGAACGCGCGTCTACGAGTCACGCGGCGCGTAAATACACGGCTCGATAAACGGATCGACACGCTGCCGCGCCGCTATCTGTCCTTACACGCGCGGATACCCGCTCGGAAATGCGAAAAAGGAACCCGGGCGTGGCGGGGCCCCGGAGGGGGCATTCCCTTTCGCCGTCCGGGGCGAAACCCGGACCTCGGGGAACGTCTTCTATCTCTCGGACGGTACACGATGTGTACCGACGATAAACGCGGCGCCGGGATGCAAAACAAATTCGACGATCGGCCGCGCGCGAGCTACGAGATAGCCGGCGGGCCCCGTCCACCGGAAATGACGGACGACTTCGGGCCCCACCGCGATGAAGACGTCTCGATCCTCGCGACACCGCTTTCCGTTTTTCTTCCTTTTTCCAATCTCTTCATCTTTCTCTCTCTCTCTCTCCTCCCCCTTTTCCTTGTCGCGTCGCTTTTCTGCCTCTACCCCCCTTTTTTTTCCCCCTTTTCTTTTTTCCCTCGCCGCTCGGAGCGGGGCGCGCGCGGGACGCAGGTTCGGATCACGTCGTCGATTAGATCGCTGTTCGACGAGATGTTTAATTTGTTAACCGCGTCCTTTCTCGATCGGCAACTCCCTTTAAGCCTGCAACGAGAGATCGATGGTAGCTGCATACCTGAACCTGACCGTGTACTTTATATACAGACATAATGGGTGAACTTGTTCGCGCACTGGTTTCTCACCGATTTTGACGAGCGTTAAATATATCGTTAATGGCACGACATTTCCAACAACTTTCTCTCCCTCTCTCTCTCTCTTCACTCTCATTCCGAGTGATTTAACGTAACCTAACCACTGACTAAATATAGGATCAAATTATTCAGCCTTGATCCCGGATCGGGTTAGCTTTCCGTTCAATCTAACGTCGTAACGCCAAAATTTTGGTTACGTCTCCATAAATGAACCTTTAACCGATCTCACCTGAGGTCAATTTTATCCCGTGTAAATAATGCACTTAAGAAATAATATTCTTTGTAAATAACGAGCATACTACGTATATTATAGTATTTATACTAAAATTGAGAATTTAATAAACGATATCTTTTTAACGCCTTTTCAATGAAAAATTACGTTCGTCGTTTGTAAATTCCCGTAACATAACCAGCGTAACAAACTTACACAGCAGATATCGAATAGCGAGCATACTGCGTGTACTATAGCAAAGAGATGCGTCATCGACTATTCGAAATCGATAGCGGAAAAAGTTGCTTAAAGCCCCGGTTTTTGTAACATATTCCGACCTCACCCCAATTAGCGAGGAACCAGTCGCTGTGTAAATTCACCGACGCAGATAGGTCGAATAAGAGTATACGAGTACTTCTGATAATCCGAGTGACTCGAGGGATACGCTTTTACGGAAACTTTTCACCGCGAAATAAGCACGGCAGAGAACTGCGCTATTACCAGTGCGATAAACAACGGCGATTATCAGCGTTTATTACCGGGGTCCAAGGAACTCGGGAACCCTGGTTTCCCCCCCTCGTTTCCCTTCCTTCGTCGTTTATAGCTCGCGAGGAGCATCGAATGCGCGCGTAATAGAGTCGATTCCGATGCATAAAACGTGGAAGTTTGTTTCGCGGCCGCGATGCGGCGCGCCGGTCGCCGGAACGAGGTTAACGAGTCCATTCTTACCTCTGGATACGGGGTACCGGGGTGCACAGGGTACCCCGCGGTACCGGGATATTCTTATTTCGCGTTGGAGACCGAGCGAGAAACCGGTGGCGAGGTTTTTTCCGCGGGACGAGCGGAGAGAAAGCAACGGTCTTAATTTAGGTGCTTTAAGTAAATTGGCGGATCCCGATATTGCTCGACGCCGGACCGGGGGAAATGTCAATTATCGTCCAATTGAAAACGGACGAAACACGATATCGTGCTATTGCCATTTTCCCCGAGCCCCCTATACTTTCCCGGATAAATTACGAGGTTTCGGCCAGATTGGCCTTGCGGTTGGATTTCATCGTGAAATAAAAAGGGTCGCGCAGATCGTTTCTACGTGATTCCCTTCTCTGCCGACCCATCCCCGTTCCTTCTCTCTCTCTCTCCCTCTCTTGCCTCCCCCTTGATCCTGCACTCTGTGTTTTCCTTTATTCGTTCCGTCGGGGCCTCGACGCGTCGATGTATCGATTCGCGTTTTCGAGCGAGTCCGCCATTCCGCGGGGACACGCGAACACGTTATTTTCGATCCTTTACCTACCCCAACCGCGTGCATCGCGTTAATCATCGGCCTGGTACCGATCTCCACGAACGTTAGACAAATCGACCTCTCCCTTCCTCTCTGTTATCTCCAATCGGGGTGGTCGCGCCCTGGCCAAGGCACGAGAATCCGACGAAAATCGCGAAAAACGACAGCGGGATCGGTTTCTCGTTTCTCGCGAAGTATATCGAGTTCAAACAGTGCATAGAGTATATAGGACTATGTACTGGTGTTTCACGAGAAGAAGACACTGCGTGACTTGCATCTCCACCCGTTGACATCTCTGCAATCGTTCTGTAATCAGAGGATTTATTATTGTAAAATAATCACGCTCTTATTCTCTTTTAAATTCTTTTATTACTCGAAAAAGGTGTATCTATCTTTGAGACTTTCTCTAGTTCCTACACTGCGTTTCCACGAAAAGAAGACACTGCGTGACTTACATCCCCACTTCGTTGACTTACATCCCTCTGTGATCGTTATTAATCGTAGATGAGATCATTAACGAAGTGAAGATGCAAACACGTTGTACGGTTGTACCTGTTCATCGATGTTGTAACTATAGGTTTATAATTGTAAAATGACTACGATCTAGGTAATTCTTTTGAAAATTTTTTTAGTACTCGAACAAGGTATATCTGCAAACACGCTGCGCCTACTTTTTGCGGAAGCGCAGTACATGGTTCTCGACGCACGTGACCCTATCGTATAATCACATTGCTATTGACCATAGATGATCACTGCTTATGGTCATAGGAGAGTCATTACAGTGGGGATGCAAAAAACACGTTGTGCCTTCTTTTCATGGAAGCACAATACCTTTAAAGCGATTACGATCTCTTTTTAATTCTTTTATTACTCAAGCAAGGTAATATCTATCTTCGAGTGTCTCTCTAAACTGACTCGTGACAGAGAGTCAAGAGGGTACCAATTTTTACTAAATTCTCATACAAACAATCGTCCTCGAAATATAGGTTTTATATTATTATACTATTTATTCGCGCCTTACATCCTAGATTAATTTCTATATCTAATAAGNGTTTTATATTATTATACTATTTATTCGCGCCTTACATCCTAGATTAATTTCTATATCTAATAAGGTTTGTATTTTCAGGAGCCGATATACGAGATTCACGAGGAAAACAAGGGAGCCACTTTTCGCGACAGTCCCACCGCCGATGACTGCGAGCGTAGAAAGAGAGAGAAAGAGAGAGAGAGGAAATTGCAGGCTATAATCGGAGAGGCAGCGAGATTACGGATAAAAGACGCGACTGTCAGCAATAAAGAAGCAGCTGTATAATCCCTCGCGGACCCAAGGTATAATGTACTTACAATTAGGTACCCCGTCCCGGTTGTATTTGCTCCGGGTCCATCCCCACCCCCCAGTGAACAAATTTCTTTCCCCCTACCAGCCCTGCCAGAGGTATACACAGAGGTATATATATATCTCCCTCCGCCTTTTATGCCTTTTATGCCTTAATCAGCAACGGAGAGCCAGGGTTGAAGGGCCCTCCCCGACGCTGGCCACGAGGAACTTCCATCGGCTCCCTTATATACATACACGACAAAGGAGCACAGGACGAGAGGAGAGAGAGAGAGAGAGAGAGGAAGAGCTCTCTCCGGGACCGAAGACGGGGAAGAAGGATATCTCTGGCCGGTAAGAACTTTTTTGCCTCTCGTTAGGAGGCATCCGCTGACAGAGGGCGACGGGTCGGGGCCCGGAAGATGGCGGACCGAGGGAAGATGGCGGAGGGAGGAATTCCTTCCTCTTTTCCACAGGCAGGGGGTTCCAGCGCGTCTGGGAAATCTGTTATTTTCTTCCCCCCTCGCCTCTCCTCTCCTCTCTCCAAACACGCCGGTTCTCTCGCGGCTATACGAGGGTGCCATCCCGAGCCGCAGGGGGTGAACGAACGAGGGCGAAAGCCCTTTCGATTTAGGAACTCATTGAGAAGTCTGCCGCTGTTGCCACCCCGAAACGTCAACCTAACTTCCACCCCCACTTCCAACCCCCTCCCTGCCGAGCCTCCCCCGTTTAACCGGCTTGTTCCACGCGTCCTTTTATATGAGCGATCGCCGGCACGTCTGCCCGCCCGACCCCCGCGCCGCGACGCCGTTGCTCGCTAATAACGACGATGTCGAGGATGACGCCGACGACGGTGACACCGAGCTGACGCACCCGTGTTCCACCGGACGGACGCCGCCGGTTTCCAACCGTTTCCACCGTTTTTCGACGCCTCGTTAACGCGACTCCGCCAGGGAAAAATGGCGCGCCGACCGGAAGCAACCTTGTCCGACGAGGACCACTACGTTGACCCCGGTGGTCGAGCCGTTACTGAGACACTCCGGGGGTCGATGACTCGCGAATTAGACAGGGGACAAGGTAAAATTAAAGCGTGAGAACGATTAAACTCGCGATGGAGGTTTAAAGCTTTATTCTCTCTGACTCTTTCTTATTTGACTCTACGTGTCTTGATAATTGACCTCGCAATTTCGGTTTACTCTCGCAGTTAGGGAAACTCTATCACTGTTCTAAGGTATCTACTCTATGTTCCTATCAGATTATCGCGTAAACAAAGGTCAAACGGAGGGACTACGATTTTCTAAGTCGTATTCCAAGTCTTTTATTCACGTTGCGATGACGATACTTGGATCCTGATTAGTATAGGAGGGAATTGTCAGATTTTGGGACAATACGCAATATTTATACCCGTATTAGGAATTAAGTGAGGGTTGACTAAGGATCGAAGGGTAGAAGTGAATGCAGGGACGGTCAGGGTTCGAACGAGCAAGGGATAGAAAGAAAAAGTTGTGTGATTCAAAGTTCAAAAAAAAAAAAAAGAACAGGCGTTACGTGTTTTGTGTTTCAGTCGCGAATTAACTAGGTAAGTGAATAGTGCGCAGAGATAGTCAATAGAACAATCAACTCTTATATTTTCTACCGTCTCTCCCTGTTAAATATATTTCTGTTCGTCTTGTTATTGCATTTATATAGGCTCTTCGGAAAGTCATTTCGTTTATTTTTGGTGAAAATGACAATGAAATTGTTTTAGAGTGTATAAACATTTTATTGAATTATATATACTCCATTTTGGTCGAATACATTTTGCCATCTAAAACTCCTGATCTTTACTGGCAAAAAACTAGTTATAATGCTCGTCATTTTAATCCAACAGAAGTTAACCGGTCTGAAGTTCATCTAATTGATAACATCTACAGGTAACTAAACACTTATCCAACAGTAGAATGTCGTACGGTAACCAAATATTTTATTTCTTTCTCAGTTCGCGTGCGAATATCCTCAAAATGAATCTTATTTTACATCTTCCCTTTCCTCGACTTCAAATACCGGTAGCCTCTTCGATCAAACTCCGATCCTAACGTCCAAACATCCCCATCGTGTTAAATGTCCTGGAACCTCGTCGATGTCTCCGTAGAAATCCACCGAAGACCTTCTCGCGTCAAAACACGAACGATTGGTGCATTTCGATGGTAAATTAGAAGTGACAGCGTGACCAAAAACCGACCTGCAAGTTTGTCAGACGTGCAGGTGACGTTGCATTCTCAGACCAGGGGCGGAGGAATCGTGTGCCGGGAAATGTGTAATTAATAGGAGCAATTTGTACGACAGAGATGTCCGTGTTGCGTTTCCGGAGTTTCCTCTGTACTTTGGAGTCGAGGGTATAAGACGAAACGGGGTGGTAGCCTCGGAACTCGTAGTTTTAATGGAGGCGAGAGCAGCGCGAATTTATGGCGACGTTAAGTTCGAATTTTCAAACTTCCGGGCTTTATGTCACGCTGTGAAAACGCGCGTGTATATCATCGCGCGAATGGTAATTTCTGAAGTGGGATTCAGGTACATTTCCATTTTTAATTCGGAATGTGCGTGCTGTTTTGAACAAAGACGAGGCCTCACCTGTACCCGCGATACCGATCTTTATTTGTAACCCGTATTTCAGTGCTTGCGCAGAAAAACGTCACGCGTATTCCACTTTCGACATATTGTCCTTTATATTTCGTCGAACCCTCTTATTAACTCGTTGCGCAATTTTTCGAACGTATGAATTACGTTTTCCTTGGTCCTTTTCGCGTAGGTATTTACGCGAGCTAATTGACGAATGAACTGTTAGATCGAGGAGCAATGGAACTGTTTCTCTGTTTCTGAGGAATATAAAGCTTGTATTTTGATAGCATAGTTCATACACATAACAAGAACAGACGTATTACAGTTCATACGATATACACGTAATCATGTGTTTCATCTTTTGAGTGGCAAACAAAAATGGAAAGAAACGTCAGATTTCGAAATCCTTGGTTCACGCGATAAAAGTACATCTATTGAAGATCTCCTCAAAATTTCGAATGAATCGGTCGACCGAAATGCGAGATATCCCGTCAGTTATTTCGAAAAATATTTTCGCGGAAAATGCCTTCGAATTTAATTTGCTAACTCTGCTAATAGTACTAATAACATATGTTGTCCGCGATTTAATATATTGCAGCCGTTTCAAAAGTAAGAACAAGGAGAGGAACTGGTGATAGTCTATTTTTAAACTTCAACAGAGTCTAGACCGATGGTATTTAGTATGTTGCGTGTATTTTAGCCGAATTTAATCAGACAACGTGAGAGTTGAAAGATCGGAGAACGACTGACACCACGAATTCCTAAGTTTTTTAAATGGGAAAATCAAGAATTTGCTGAAAGAGAAACAGTGCCATGATCGATTAAATCGGTAAAATAAAGTTCCTCAACCCAAAACTGGTGGTGAAGGAATTCCATCCCTTAAGATAACATGCAAGAAGCTTTCCCGCGCGATGATAATTCTCATAGACATGACACCGTCTGGCAAATGTCCATTTATAACCCCTTGACTCGTCGATGGTTAAAAGTGGCATGAACGTAAACTGAGGTTTTCGTAGAGCCTTTCTCAACCGAATCCCAAGTGTCTCGTTACAACCTTATCGAAAATTTATGAATAGTTTCCTAACGACCCCGTAACTAGAAAGTTTTCTAATAAACAGCGAGTTCCGAAACGAAAAGAAACAACGCTATAGCTCGTTGGAAATTCCGATACTCTCTTATCGTTGGAGCACTTAGGATTTGACCGTTGGAGGGCCGTAAAGGGGCCTGTTAATCTTACGAATTCGAGAAAACCCTTCACACACTCATTTTCGAAACGATATACATTTGGAAAAAAGAAATATACAAGAATACCCTCTCGTGGAACCGCGTTGAAAACGGTGGATGGACGGAGGCTGAAAACAATGGAGGAAAATGGCGGGATAGTTGATGGTTTTTCCAAGACCCGTTCCGCTTTCCGCGTGGAGTGGGCGCCTGTTCCCGACGCCTGTCGACAGGGTCGGGGTAGAAAAGCAATTGGTCGAACGATCTATTTAACATGGTGGCCAATTATCCGTGCAGCGGAGCGGATCGGGCCGATCTCTCGAGATCGCCGTGTAAATACGAGGCCGAACGGGGCCGCATAAAAAGCGGACCACGAGCTGATGCGCATCTGGCCCCGGCGATATACCGACACATCGGCCTCGCCTCTATCTGAAAGGATGGATTACGATCGCGTGATTGCCGGTGCGCCGAGTGGCGCCCATATAATTACCCCCTTTTCTATGCCCGATCGGCCCGGACCCCTCTTGCCCCGGAACCCGGCCCTATTCAGCCCGGGGTGTACCAATAAAGAAAACAATGGCGCTTTCCTTGGGGGTCCGGGCTCGGTGCCGCGAGGGGCAGCAGGGATCGGTTCATATTCTTCTCGGTGCCGATTCACCGTGTCTACAATGCGCTCACCGCAGGTCACGCTCCGCTCGGTTCCTCTCTGTGCACGCTCCGCGGCATAATAAATCATTTCGCGGAACCGCTCGACCGGAAACGGATTTTGTACGCTCCGTTCGTCCCTGTCATCGACGGCTGCGATCGCCCGAGACGCCGATCGCCGGATCAACGTGCACCGTTCGCGGAGTCGACGGGCGGCTAAACCCGAGTTCGCGTCGCGTCTCTCCGGGCCCCGCCGGTGGGTCCGACTCGCACGCCGGGGTCCATCGGTTTACAAGGAATAGGATTTTTTTACCGTGGGCTCGCTTTGCGCGTGGGAGTCCGTCCATTTCGAAGGTGTAGGATTCTTTTGTTTCTTTTTTTGTTGTTTTGTTTTTGGTGTATGTAGTTAGAAAGGGTAGTTCCTTTTTTATAATTTGTTTGCTATGATGGGTTGATTCGTGTGTCGGAGTCCGTAGATTTGGAAGAAATAGAATTTTTTTCTTTTTTCAGTTGTGGTTGCGATTATGTGTGTATTTAGCGAGGGTAGTACTTTATTTGTTTTTATTTTGCTTCTATGGGTTTAATTTTTATATGGAAGTTCGTGGGTTTTGAAAACATAGAAAGTTTCTTCCGTTTTTCTATCTTTTTTTGTGTTCTGGTTGCGATGATGCGTGTTTGTAGCGAGAGTAGTATCTTCTTCTATAATTTGTTTGCTTTGATAGGTTTTATGCGTGTGTGGGAGTTTATGGATTTGGGAAAAATAGAATCATTTATTTTTAAATTCTGGTTGTGGGGATGTATGTATTTAACAAGAGTAGCACTTTTTTCTTCTGCTAGTTTGTTTGCTATGATATTTTGATTTGTGTGTTGGAATCTGTAGATTTAGAAAAGCTAGAATTCTTTCTTTCTCAATTCTAGTTACGATGGTTGTGGATTTGGAGAAACTAGAAAGTTTCTTTCTTTTTCCTATCTTTCTTAAGTTCCAATTGCAGAGATTTAGTAAAAATAGTATCTTTTTCTTCTATTAAAGTCTATAGAAGAGTTCATGGATTTAAAACGAATAGTAGTACCTTCCCTTTCCTTTCTGAGTTTCGATCGCAGTAATTGCAATCCTATTTACACCCTTATTTAACCAAATTTACCCTCCTATCTTCAAATTTCGAATCCTTCGCATTCCTAAATCTCGTTCCATATAATCGTTTCGAATTTCTCAATGCTCCAATTTTCAAGCGTTCACTTCTCTGAAAAGCACCTGTCGACAGACACGATAAAATTATATTTCTATTACGACTCAAACCTCCATAATTAGAAATCGCGTTGTCGGGCAAGGTCGGGGGTGGTTGCGAGCGTGTCCCGGTGAAATGTCCGGTTGAAGGGCGAGTATCTCGCGATACGATGCTAATCGCGAGATACGAGTAGCCGGTATACGGAAACGTTTATGCAATCCGCGAGTTTACTTGGCGCGGGAAAAACAGTCGCGTTACGTGACCGCGACGGTTATTCTCGAAACGGTTTACGAGTTGCTCGCGTTGGCTCGTGTTGACCGTAACATAAACTTGGTTGTATTTATTTAGAAAGGTGCTCTTTATATCGAATATTTTTTCCTTCGCGTCGTAACAGGATGGAGGAGGGGAGAAAATTTTTCCGCGGAAAATTACGACCCGCGAACTCGGAAATAACGGCCGGCCATTGCTCGCGAAAAATAATTATTCCGTTATACTTTCGGTAAATTAGTTCCGGTTTACCGATGGTGTTTTACCCGAAAAAAATGGGTATCGCGTATATATACGTGTATATTCCCGCGGTATATCGCGAGGAAATTCATCTAATCAGAAAGTTTCGACTGTAATGGAAGTTTGTCGATGTGTATGTAGAGCGTAATGAGTTCTACGTGGAACGATTTTTTTTTTTTTATGGACGAGGGCATCCTCCCAGTTGCAGTATCTTTTCATGCTCTGATTGCAATCTTTTCTTGGAATTTTCGTCGCTGTAGAACGGTAGAATATTAAAAATTAAATATTTCTCGTGTGAACAATTTTATTGTACCTTGTTCTATTATGAATAAAGCGAATAAAAGCAACAATAAAATTTAAGTTGCTCATTTCGTTTGCTTAAAGTGATATCATATTTAGAAAAAAAAAAAAAAATAGGTATAGGTTAGGTGAATTTAGTATTCCAATACTTTTTTCACACACTGTATGTATATGTATTTTTTGCAGGTTGTTTCAATTGCTGATTTCATCTGCTTAGAATAATATCACGTCACAAAAAAAGGAATGTTCCATTTATAATTAAAATTAAAAAGATTCGAGTTAAAATCTTCTGGTTAGGTGAAATTTCTTCTAACATAGCATTCCACTATCTTTTTCACACATTGTATTTATATATATCTCGTAGATTATTTCAGTTACTGATTTCATCTGCTTAGAACGATATCATGTTGAAAAAAAGATGGCACGTATAAGTTAAGTGAATTTTCTTGTAATATAGCATACCAATACTTTTCTTACCTACTGTATATTCATATATACACCTCGTAAGTTGTTTCATTCCGTGACTTCATCCACTTAGAGTGATAATCGAAATTAAAAAATCTAAATCTCCCGGTTTGGTAAATTTTCTTGTAATATAGAAATACCAGTACGTTTTGTACCCACTGTATATACATATATATACCTCGTAAGTTGTTTCGTTCGGTAACTTCATTCACTTAGAGTGACATTACGTCAAAATTAAAAGAAAATAGTGGGCATATATAATCGAAATTAACACTACGTTTACGGGACCCGTCAATTTGATGAGTTGCTCCAATCATACAATATTAACAAATTTAATTAACTTATATTAAGTTTGTTAATATTCTAATAATTTTCAAATTAAACTTGCATATTTTTTTTAAAGAAAATACATGGTTTCCTTAACCTGTAAATATGTCAAATGTCTCTAGAAATAAGTATACAGAAAAGGTCCATAAACCTAGTGTTAAAAAATTCGACACAAAATCTGCCTGGTCAGGTGAATTTTCTTGTAACATAGCACGCGGATGATATATATGTCCACGTGTCTCGCAGGTTGTCCCAGCGAGTGCCATTTATACGGTCGAAATACGGGTAGAGAAATAAGTTGGGAATAGCTGTCAAAATCAGCCAGTATCCCCGTTCAACAAGTATCAAACAACACGAGGCAACCGAAGAAGTACGAAACTGTATTCCCGGCGACACGAACGGTTGAGAATCTCGTGATTCTTTCATCGAGTACCGGGCGGAACTTTCCGGAAAGATCGAGTTTCCGCAGCGACCTCCTTAGCGGTACGAGCGGCTGGTGGCGCATACACCGGCTCTCCGATGCGTCGTCGTCAAATTCGCCTAGGAAATACCGGGCGAACTTGGACGATTTCGCGGAGTCGACGAGACCCCGGTATATATACCTGTACGTGTCTGTACGTGTGCTCTTGCGCGCGAGCGAGCGGATTACGTGACGCCTTCCGAATGAAAATCTCGCTCCGAGTAACGCTGTCTCTGTTCCCCGTCGAGGGAGACTCGTTTGGAAATAGGACGGGCTTCTATAGCTTGAACCAGCGGCGCCGCTTGCAGCGCCCTCGCGCTCGAGATCCCGGGCTCGTCGCAGCTGACGCGTTCGAAAAGCCGAGATATTCGAAAGTCATTTACCCCTTTGTCGCGGCAACTTTCCTCCCGATAAATCTTACTCGCGGCCGAAGAAGAGGGCGCGAAAGTTTACCGGCCCGTGTAAGTGTATGCGAGCGCGTGTGAGAATTTGCACGCGTGTGGGTAACCAACCGAGGAAAGGATCCCGCGAAGCATCTTTTTTCCAACGTTGGAAAAGATAGCGAGTAAAAGAGGGAGAGAGAAAGAGGGGAATAAAATATCGGAGGCGAAGCCGTGGCAGCCAAAAGTAGCGTAGGAAGCTAAACCCGAAGGACCCCTCGCCACGAAAGCGGGGCGCGTTCGATCGTAAAAACTCCTCGACGACGCTTTGATTTCCCTTTTGTCGTGTCCGCGCCGTTGGAGGCCTTTGGAAAGGTTTTAGAGGCCGCGATTCCATCCACCGGAAGGCAATTGCCTGTCGGATAGCGCGACGCAGTCAAAGGCGGCCAGATGAATTTTTGACGGGAAAATAGTGGATACGAATTCACGAGTCGACGTATACACAGAGGGGGCCTGGGCACGGAACACGACGCTTTCTAATAATACGCGCGCGCCCCCGTGTCTCGCTTCGACGTGTGCCGCGCGCACCAAGATACCGGAAAGAGAGGAAAAAAGAAGAGAATACCCCTTGTCGCGGAGGGGGGAGAAAAAAGGAAGCGGCGGAGGTAAAATCGTGTGGGCAAATATGCTCTATACCGTGGTAGGTACACACGTATACGGGCACGTACACATCGGAGACACCTTGACACAAGACGTCTGGCAGTGAAGGAAACGAGAACAAGGGTCGCCTTTAATGACCGATGCCGATCGATGGTTTAGTTTTACAAATATAACGCGGTTTCGTTATGAGTAGGGATAGATTGAACAGACGTCGGCGTCGTCGTCGTCGTCGTCGTCGGCG
>NIJG01000075.1:545977-560649 GCA_002201625.1 Euglossa dilemma | reverse complement strand
CAGCCGTTGGAGTCCGCGCGGACTCGATAGCTCCGTTTTCGTCGCACTCATCGCGCCGAATGGTCCTTGACTCCCTCTCCGTGTCATTCCTTTATACCGTCCCTCTCGCTCGCCTCGGTTCTCGCGTCCTCTCGCTCGCTCGTTCGCGCGTCGCCACTCTCCACGGGTTTCTCTCTCGGTCGCACTCAGGAGCTCGGTCTACCAGCGCGTAATCTGTAAATCCTCGACCGTGGAGAGAACGTAGAAGTCCGGTAAGTTGCTCGAACGGAATCCTCGTCCTCTTACTTCTCCCCTCCCCCTCCCGCTCGGTTCCTCCTTCCACGGGGCTCTTCAGTTCTCCTCATACCCTTCGCGCTTATCCTTCGTCTCCATCGTCGCTCCCCTCTTCATCTTTCGTGTCTCTTTCCGTCACTCTCCGTCCCGTCTCCTCTCTGCCCGTCTCTCTCTCCCCGACGAGCTCTGCTCTCCTATATACGCGTATCTCTCTATTCGCGCTCTCTCGGCCCTCGCGTTCCGTCTCCTTCGTTTTTCCTTGCTCGTTCTCTACCACTGGTTTCCATTCCAAGTCGGTGCCCACTCGAAGAAGGAAGCGAGGGGATTTCTTTCAGCGCCGATAAAAGCCTCGCCTCGCTGCCCAATATTGATTCGCGCTCTAATCTGCGGAGAGATCCTTCGCCCTCCCTTCCATCCGTTTCTCCTTCGCCCTCTCGCTTCGTCTCGCTCTCCGTCTCTCTCACGCCCGCGCGACTACCACTCTCTTCCCGTCGTTCCTTTTGCCCACCTCGGCCGCCGACGTCTCTTACGTCGTCGACAAAATAAACCGCCGATACCCTCGTGGTATAAGTAATAACTCCGGTCAAAGCAAAAGGGAAGACGATATCGGGAAGACGGCATCTGGCGAAAGGACGTGTGCAAAGCCAGTTCCGGAGAAATACAACGCCGTAATTCCGCGCTTATGGATACGCTCGATAGCGGCCGAAGCGCCATCCGATATAAACGACGAATCCGCCGATTACCTCGGTCGGTATTTCAATTAGCGAGCCCGTCGCCCCTGCGTTTCTCTCGTTTAAACGACGAGCGTCTTTTCGCCGATAAAGAGAGACCGGAGAAAAAAAAAAAAAGAGAGGGCTCCGCTGTCTCCGTACGGTGAAAACGATTTTCCTTTTCGACCTCCCCTCCCCCCGTCTCTCTACCCCTCGACTGTTTACCCGAGCTTTTCGTTCGACAATGCACGCCGGCCGCGTTTCTCCCCGTATACCAGTCGCCTCTTTTTCCCGTATTGTGCGCGAGACTGCGTGTCCTTTTAGCGCGACTCGAATAACTTCCTTTGAAGCACGTGCATCGCCGGAACGTAACCAACGTCGGCGAAACGGACGTCTGTATTCCCCGCCTCTCCCCGATGTTTATCGAATCCATGCTACTTTCCTGGCCCATAAAGGTTACACACCGGCGCGACTCCGCGCGTTTTCCGCTGGGCTTAGCACAATGCCACGCAAACAGACGTGCGCGCGCCGCTCTTTATCTCCGTCCTGCTCGCGCACCCGCGTTTACCGACGACCGCGATATCGAGAAAGCGGCGGCGGCCAACCGAACTAGCGAAACAAATTGCGCGGTCCGATTGAATAATCCACGAGGATCGCGTTCCAGCGCGGCGGCTTCGTTTCCGCGTCGCTCGGCCGGTAATACGAGTTTAAGGAAACGCCTGGACAGGAGTTTTTCAAAGGAGAGCCCCCGTGGAAAGCGCAAAGGGCAAGGTGGAAAGGGGTGGGATAAAAAGACTGGGACGCGACGGAAGGAAGGAAGGAAGGAAGGAAGGAAGGAAGGAAGGGTGCAAGAAAATGGAAAAGGATCGTGCTCGCGAGCAATGAAAAATAATGGGGCGGCGCCACCCCACCCCCCACCACCGCTACCACCCCCGTCGTTTCCTCTTATACTTCATGAAGTAGAAAAAGGAGAAGCTCGCGTTGCCGCCCTTTAATCTTCGCTTTAAGCCACCAACCGTTTCGCGAGTTTAGCGCGAAATGAAAAATTCATTTCCATCGAGGCGACACGACTTTCTCCCGCCCGTCTGTCTTCCCCCCCCTCGGCCCGTTCCCTTTCGCATTCAGCATTCCGGCCCCCGACCGTTTTTCCGACCGTTTCTTAGCGTCCCGCCGCCGAGGAATTCATTACGAGAGTGTCTGCGCGTCGCGCCGTGCCGCGCATCCGATTGCAGAAATGACGTGTGCCGGGGAATGCGCTCGTAACGAGGTTTATAAACGCGGCTCGGCCCGTCTTTATCGGCCATCTTGATCGATCCGCCGGTAGTCCGGTCACCGCGGGTCCCGTTTATTTTTTTTTCGCCTATCGGTCGCGCGTAGACAACGTTATTAGCGCTCGTCGCAGATGGCGCAAGCGTCGCCGGAATCGACGCTCGCTCGATCCACGACTACGCCGCGCGTCCAACCGAGACTAATGGCCACCGAGCGGAATTTATTTAACCGGTTAACTCTGGCGTCCCATTTTCAAAACGCGCGCGTCTATATGTGGCGCGAAAATCTAGCGACGACGAGTATACTCGTCGGTTAAAATATTGCAACGAAAAAATGGGTTTAATACTAGATTTACGGGACCCGTCAATTTCACCGGTGAGTTGCTCCAATTATAGAATATTAATAGATTTATTCAACTTATATTAATTTTGTTAATATCGTTATTGTTTTTAAATTAAACTCATGGTCTTATTTTTTAAGAAAATACGTAGTTTTCTTTACCCGTAAATCTGACGGGTCTCTATAAAGATAGGTATTTAAAAACGTCCGTAAACCTAGTGTTAAAACGTGTTACACGAAAAATGTAGGAAAAATTAAGTACATATGAAGTTAAGAATTTCGATTCCTGCTGTGTAAGGTATTCAGCGAGACAGGGTTTGCAAATGCAACATGAACATAGCGGTTTCTTCTTGATCTCACATTTATAACAGTGTTAACACCTTCACGTAGGGTTATTTGTTTTCAATAACATTAAAAAAAAGGTTATCGTTAATACAAAGGAGACGCAGTAATTCGTCTCAAATTTTTCGTACCTTTTATTTGTTTGTTTTATTCCGGCCTGGCCTCGAAATATCCTGAATATTTAGAAATTAGAGAATATATTTTTAAGAACTATCAGTGGTCCACACCTAGTTTGGTTCATGGAATAACTTGCCATAAATAAGTATGGGTATTTTATTTGCATAGATATTTCAATATTCCCAAATAGAGTTTTATAAGTAATTTTCTAAGAATTTCACGCAACTACTCAGACTTTGACGACAGCCGTTGATAACTGAAAAGCTACTGAATTAAGCAAGCGCTGTTAGACGAATGCACAGCTTGTCATTTCGTGTACGTCGATCATAGAGACTTCGAAAAAATGCGGCGTGTTGAACGTGTTAAATAGCCAATGATTTTTGACTTACTTGCGATGACAAAATTCTGTAACTCCTCCGTGACAATCACAGTCGACTGGTTAACCGACCAAAGGACTCCGGTGTCTTTTGGAAATTGAAATTAGATATACACGAAGCTTATTGGCCGACAGTGCTGATTTATTCGCCAGCGTGGAATTATTAATCTAGCAAAAATAATTCGACGAAATTTATTCGTAACGATCGCGCGAATTGGCCGGCTCGCGTGTCGGTTGACGAATTGTTTCGCGATAATGCATCGATCGAAAACATACGCGTAAATAACTAATACGAAAGTATGAATAGCGGGCGTAATCGGGGAAAATCGAGTATCGTATAATTCGTTGCCGTTTCGACCCAGCCGATTCGCCGGCCCGGTTCTTTGTAAGTATTCGTAAACACACGGTTAACGAACCCCGCCGGTAACAAAGCTCTGTTTGCCCTGTGTCGGACTTTGAACAATCTTTTCATGGAAAGTCGGCCGTTTTTCGGTCGCGCACCGTTCGCGGGTCGCTTTGTATATTTGATGGCACAATACGTTGCCGGACAACTGATCAATTTTCATTGAAATCTGTTTGATCAACGATTCTTAACCGGCTGCACAAACCGCGCCGCGGTATTCGTCGTTGATTAGCATAACGGGCAAAAAAAGAAAGAAACGGGAAAAAGTAGAAAGACGAGAGGGAAGACGAGATTTTTATGGAAATATAATTTTCTCTTTGTACCTGATGCTTAGTGACGTATTTAGGGATCTTACCACGTTTGGGCTTAATTTTACATTCGTTTATTTTACAAATATTTAATTACTTTATTATTTTTGTTGCAAATTCAGGAAAGCTGGAATCGTAGATCGAGTATGGTACACTTTTTAATTTTCTTAAACGTAGAATTTTTAATATCCCTAGTTGTAAAAGAAGATTACCCGATTTTACATGTATCTATTTTACAGATATTACGTTAATTTGGTATTTTTTGTTGCAGATTCGGGGAAGTTGGAACACATGGAACGAGCTTGTTACAGGTTTTATTTTTCCTAAACGTGGAATTTTTAATGTCCCGAATAAAAACATATTCCTATCGCGGCATAAAAAATTCCTAGTTTCTCCATTAACCAGATAAGAAAACATCGGTACCCCATTTGGGCCCAAAGCGTACAATTTAATTTAATTTACAAGTATTGCATTAGTTAAAAATTTTCTATTTCAAATTCAGGAAAATTAGAAACCTTACACCGAATTTGGTCCATTTCTATTTTTGAAACGGATTATATCCCTATCGCGGTATAGCTTCTCCATTAACCAGTTAACAAAAGCCGGTAATTTTACATCCCTTAATGTACGAATATTACATTAATTTGAAATTTCTATTGCAGATTCAGGAAATGGAACCCATAAATCGAATTTGGTTCAGTTTTCGATACAGAGCATATTCCTATCCATTCATCTCATTGACCAAGCAACAAAACAAGACGACGAAAATATATCAGCGCAAACATTGGGAAAATGAAAACATCGGAAGCCCGGCAATTTCCCCGACAACTTAAGCCACTTTCGTAATCAGCGACACATTTTTACCCGCCTGCGAAGGTGTCCGGGTCTCAGGGGGCACGAGGCGACCGTTTGCGCATAAATCCGCCATTCCCGACACCCGTTCCTCCTTTCTCGACCCCGCCTCTCTTATTCCCTCGCTAAAAACCGGCACAAAGAAAGGAAGAAAAAGAGGAAGAAGAAGAAGAAAAAAGAAAATCAGCGAAAGAAGAAGGTTGACGGAAGAATCGCGCGGTTTTTCCACGATCCGGGACAGCTTGGAAGACGGTCGTTCCGGCAGAGGGAGCCGGGCGCGTTAATTCGTAATCGCGTCCGGCATCTTTCCGCGCGGACACGCGGTGTTTACGCGTGCGGGCGCGCGAGACCTATTAATTTCACATTTTATGCGGCAGATAACGAGCCCCGCTGCAGCGAGCCGCGAGCATACGCAAGCATTAATACCCCGGGCCGCGATACCGTGCGTGTAAACCGATTCGTGTCGACTTTTGCACGGAGGAAAGTTTAACACGTAGGTGGTCTCGTCTGTGCACACAAACACGCCGACGTTCCTCCCCGCTCCGCGCCGCTCTGGCCTCCTCGCTCCGCTTGATCCCTCGCGTGCACCTTTACGGCACGTCGGTGTAACATCGTTAATTCGATCGAACCGTCCGCTCTTATCGCCCGATCTCGTTAATAACCTTCTTTCTCTTCCCTTAATTACCCGCCGCGGCACGGGAAAGGAGTAACGCGAGAGCACGCGAGCGGGCAACGAGCGGGCAGCCAGCCGGCGCGGAATACCACGGCCGCGTTTCTCACGATCCCCGCCAAACCAGTCCCACTGTCCGTCCGATCCTGCCGGCCATTATCCGCGAAATATCGATCGTATCGGCCCGGGACGATCCATCGATAACGCTGCTGAAAGAACCTCGATAGGCAGACCCCGGTGAAATCGCGCGTAATGAGCTTTCGACTCGCTGCTGCCAGCCGCCCGGTTTCCTCTCGCGGCCTTCGATCACCGGGCCTTGTTCATCCGCGTTCCCGCTCGCCGATTTATCCCCGATCCCGGCGCCGAGCAAGCCTTTCGGATACTGCTACCGGAGTAAGGTGATTAGCGCACGCGAAAACGGGTTTTTTCCCCGAGGTTACGGAAGGAAGAGCTGGATTTTTGAGTAGTCTCTCCCGAGAGTGGATGTCTTGTTCGAGGAGGGTGAGATTGGGATAGGTCTATGACAGTTCTACGATCGTTAGTCGCGAGATTGATCTATCGGAGGATAGGAGTGATTTTTGAATAGTTTGGCGAGTAGATGGTTTATTTATGTAGGGAGAAATTCGAATAGGTTTGTACTGATTTTATGATCGTTATTCGTGGTAGATCTATGTTGGGAGTCGGATCGAGAGAGCTTCGGAGTTTGAAAGGTTCCCTAACTTGAAGAAATCTTAGAATTCGAGTGATTTTTTAATAGATTGGTGAATTGACCTCTTGTTTTAATGCGGAAAAATTGTGATAGGTTTCTGTCAGTTCTACGATCGTTAGTCGGAAGATGGATCTATCGAAGGATAGGAGTGATTTTTGAATAGTTTGAAGAGTCGATGGTTTGTTTATGTAGAGAGTAATTGCAATAGGTTTGTACTAATTTTATGTTCGTTATTCGTGGTTGATCTATGTTGGGAGTCCAAGCGATGGAGCTTCGGAGTTTGAAAGGTTTCCTAACTCGAGGAAGTCGTAGAATTTGAGTGATTTTTTAATAGATTGGTGAATTGACGTCTTGATTTAATATGAAAAAATTGCTGTAGGTTTATAACAGTTCTACGATTGTTATTCGTGGTAGATCTATCAGGGGAGTCGGAGCAAGGGAGCTTCGGAGTTTGAATGGTTCCCTAACTCACAGACGTCGTAGAATTCAAGTGAGTTTTTATGATTTAATGTGAAAAAATTTAGTTAGGTTTCTGACATTTCTACGACTGTTATTCGTGATAAATCTATCGGAGGAGTCGGAATGAGTTAATTTTGAGTTTGAGAGGTTCCCAAACTCGAAAAACTCGTAGAATCTTAGTGATTTTTGTATAGATTAGTGAATTGACGTCGTGATCTAATGTGGAAAAATTCGGATAGGTCTCTGACAGTTCTACGATCCTTATTCGCGAGATAGATCTATCGGAGGAGTTGGAGCGAGGAATAGAAGCTCGAGCGAGTCCAGAAATTGGAGTGATTTTTGAGCAGATGGTTTGTTTAAGTAGGGAGAAATTGGGATAGGTTTATACTGATTCTATTGTCGTTATTCGTTATAGATCTATCGGGGGAGTCAAAGCGAGGAAGCTTCAAGTTTGAGAGGTTCCCTAACTCGAGGAAGATGTAGAATCCGAGTGATTTTTGAGTGGGTTGCCGAGGTAACATCTTGTTCGAGTAGAGAAAAATTGGGATAGGTCTTTGACAATTCTACGATCGTTATTCGTGGTAGATCTGTCGAGAAAGTGAGAATGAGGAATTTGCAAGTTTGAGAGGTTCCCTATCTCGAGAAATTCGTAGAATCCGAATGATTTTTGCATAAATTGGCCAGTCGATATCTTGTTCGAGAAGGAAAGAATTAGAACAGATCTCTACCAATTCCATGATCATTATTTATCGTAGATCTATTGAGGAAATCGGTGTGGTAAATCTGCAAGTTTGAGAGGTTCCCTAACTCGTGGAACTCATAGAGTCCGAGTGATTTTTGAATAAATTGGTCAGTCGAGGTCTTATTCGAGTAGAAAAGAATCAGATCTCTATTAATTCTGTGATCATTATTCGCGATAAATCTATCAACAGAGTTGAAGCGCGGCACCTCCCAATTTAGAAGGTTCTGAAACCCGAACAAATCGAGAAATCCGCGTGATTTCTTAGTAATTCACTGAACCAACGTTTTGTTCAAATAGAAAAAACATTAAAGCAGATATCTGTCAATTCTATCCTCGTCACTGCCTCCCAAAGATATCGCGTTTTTGAAATTCGCAACACTAAGAATTCCCAGGACCTCTTCTCTAATTACCAGTAGGAAGTCGAGGTTGAGAATGTATGGAAAGTAACCGTGAATCTCGGAAAGGTCAGGACACGAGCGTGAAGTATCACGCGTAACCAGCCAGCGAACCGATTAATCACGGGGCCCGCGACACGAGCAGGGGTCTAAAGGTTCCAAAGTCGCTGAGAAGAATGGCCAATCCTCCGTTCGTTGAAATTCCGACAGCGATACCGCGTCGTAAACCAGGATCCATGACGATCCGAACCCGCTTGACAGGGAGTTTCGGGACCCCTCTGTCTTGGTCCCGTCGATTCATTCTCGGATCGCGGCTAGGCGGTTCGTAAAAAGCTCGTGACCGAGACAGTTACGGGGCATAAACGGATAAATCTTGCGAGGGGCTGTAAAATGAGGGGCGAGGAAGGGGAGGTAACGCGTCTAATATGATCCTCGGGTCGAGTCGTGGTACTAAGATTTCACTCGCGGTCGTAGAACCTGGTGCATGCAGAGCCAGAGGTCATTGGACCTCACCCAAGAGGACTCGGAAGTTATAGGATGTCACCCGGTGAGACCTCGAGGTCAAAGGACTTCACCCGGCAGGACCTCGGGCCTGAGACCCCAGGTGCGCGAGGTGTTGCTACGGCGTTGGTACCGCCGGCTCTTGGAAGAGGAAGTGTCCTTTCACCTCGGAGTACTCTCCGCCGGGTCCTACATCCTCCGGGGCCTATACAGCGACAACTTACGACATATGGGTCTTCTTGGATAATGACCCAGGCGTTAGCGTTGGTATCTCGGGATGAGGAAGGGTCCTTTGACCTCTCAGGTGTCCTGGACTGGGACCTACATCCTTTGAATCCTATGGAGCGACGACTAGCGACACGTGGATCTTCTTGGACGACAACTGAGGTGTTGTTACGTTGTTGGTATCGTGGATATTGAAAAGTGTGTTTTCATCACCGAATCCTTCTGACGGGGTCCTACATCGTCTGGATCGACAACTCTGATAACTCTCGTGAATTCTGACGCTGAAATGTTGATATTTCTCAGTAAGATCAGATGTTCGCAAGCAAATCACTCGTTGATAACGAAAATTAGGTAAATTTGTTTTTTCACCACCGAATCCTTCTGACAGGATCCTACATTGTCTGGATCGACAACTCGCGACACGTGGATCTTCTTTAACGTCGAATTAGGTGTTGATACGATGCTGATTTCGATTGTTTGCGTCATATATGCACGGACAGATCACCAACGAAAATTCTAACGCTGACATGTTGATATTTCTCGGTGAAATCAAATGTTCGCAAGCAAATCACTCGTCGATGACCGAAATTAGGTAAATTTGTCTTTTCACCAGCGAATCCTTCTGATGGGGTCCTACATCGTCTGGGTCGACAACTCGCGACACGCGGATCTTCTTTAACGTCGAATTAATTGAAATCAGCACCGTATCGACACTTGTTTGTGTCATATATGCACGGACAGGTCATCAACGAAAATTCCAACGCTGAAATGTTGATAGTTCTCAGTGAAATCAGATGTTTGCAAGTAAATCACTCGTTGATGACGGAAATTAAGTAAATTTGTCTTTTCACCACCGAATCCTTCTGATGGGGTCCTACATCGTCTGCAGCGTCAACTCGTGACACGTGAATCTTCTTTAACGTCGAATTAGGTGTTGATACGATGCTGATTTCAATTGTTTGCGTCATATAAGCACGAACAGGTCACCAACGAAAATTCCAACGTTGAAATGTTTATATTTCTCAGTAAGATTAGATTTTCGCAAGCGAATCCTTTTGGCGGTGTCCTACATCGTCTGCAGCGTCAACTCTTGACGCGTAGGTCTTCTTGGATAATTACAGAGGTGTTAGTATCTGGTCCAATGAGGCTCTACATCGTAACAATTCTACGCATAGGTCTTCTTGGATAACGACTAAGGTACTAGGACCTGTTGGTTAGCCCGGGAGTTGGAAGAGAAAGTGTCTCCTAACTGTCACCGTACTTATCGAGGTCCTACGTTCTCTGGATCATCCCAAACGAGTGCTTATAACACCTATTTACGTCTTCCTGACATGCTAGGTATCAGGATAGTGTTGGTAGCTCGAATCTTAGGGAAGCAAGCATCTTTTTACCTTTGACAGGATCGCGAGTTCTCTAGAACAAGCTTCTACGCCCTTTGGATCCTCTCGAGTGACCTTCCTGGGCAAACTACTAGTTTCTTAGTTCCATTTCGCGACTTCTTCGGGATTTTCTTGGGCAAAGGTGGTTTGAGATTTCCAGGATGCATGTATACCACGTGTATGATCTCGCGTGCTTATCGGACGATGCCTTGGAATCTTATTCTCTCTTTGATCGTGTCACCGCTATCTTGGGGTTAGCTCGGTGACGATGTAGCATCTTTTCACCGTTTCGCTCGAGTCGGCAAGGCTGTACAGGGCTCTTTGAGACCCGTTGCCGTGTGCTCGGGATTCTCTTTGCCGCGGATTCCTGCGATCTCCGAGTTGTTTCTTCTGTGTTCCTATTTCCGCGTAGCTTTATCTCTCGCAGGCCTTGCGGCTTGTGGTTCTGTCCGCCAAGTCTAGTAATTGCCGTTCACGTCAGATTCGAATGTATAACTGTGCTTCCCGATGTCTCTGGTGATTTGACGCGTGTAAGCCGTGTAGCGTGTTATTCCAGAGACTGTGCCTCGGACGATCCACCTAGATTGTGGAATTGTAGAGGAAGGAAAGGTAATTCCAGTTGCGTGGAATTTTTGTATATATATAGGGAGTTGTGTAAGTAGTTGCAGTCTAAAATTTGACTACGAATGATTGCTGCTGCGATGTTTCGGAACAGTTTTTTAATTTGTATATACATTGGGTGATTCTCTATTAGAATTTAATTTTACTAATAGGAAATTTGTAATCGGGGTTAGACTGTCTTACTCGGTTTTCGAAGAAGACGAGCTTTTCTAAAATGTTTTTATACTAATTGCTTCGTTTTAGTTAAAGATATAGAAAGGTAAGAATATTCTGACATACGTATAGGTGTCATGAAAATTTAGCCCGTGATAAAAATGTGTAAATTATTAAATTCATTGTTCGCAATGTAAATTTATTATAAACGTGAAGAACTAATATATTACTGGCTATTAGAGCGGACAAATAATAATTAATAGAGTCGGTAATTTTCGTGGAACTTTGAGAACTGTGTAAGGAATGGCGCGCAGTTGTTTGAGTCATTTGCCGGTTTGCCGTCGAAGGGGTAACATCTAAATTTTCTCGTGTGCAAGAGAGATAAGGGTACGAAGTAAGGTACAAGTTAATAACCCCACGTCACTTCCTTAAATAATTTACTAATCATTTTTTCGTCGTTTTTAAGTATTAATAAATTTTAATAGTAAATTCCGAAATTTTCCACTCTAATAGCCGATAATTTATTAATTTTTCACTTTAGCTACGAATATACGTTGCGAACAATTTGTTATTAACAATCAGTGTCATTATTTCTAAGCCTCTCGCAATTTAGTCGTACATTTTAACATTAGTGTCTTATTAGCTGAAATAATAGCCAATTATTTATTAATTTTCTCACATTTATTATAAATTTACGTTGCGAATAATTTGTTATTCAAAATGAATTTAATAATTTACACAATTTCTATAAATCATATTAAAAATTTCATTTCCAAAGAATAAATATCCCTCATACCTATACGCATATCAAAATATTCTTACCTCCTCTATATTTTTAGCTAAAAAGAAGCAAACATCCGAAATATTACCTCACGTGTCGATAACCAATCCCAAAATCCCTCAAACCCGTATAAAAAAACCGACTCAAAAACCTGCAAGTACCCCCAAAAAGTAAATGTCCATAAGTTCCCAATTCGAGGAGCATCGAATTAACCTCAACCTAACCTCAACCCGCGTATAAATCCCCTAACCTCTAACTATCCCGCTACGCAACAATCTCTCCGTTACTATCCACCGTTATCCTCTCGATTCGCCTAATCGAGGACGGCCTGGTTATCAGCCCCGTTGCTCGAATCGGAAAAACGAGCAAACCCGAGCCACCTAACCTACAAGACGAGTGCGAAGGAAAGAAGGGTAATACCCGGCGCGAACACGTATCCCGGGTTCCTCGTTGGATCCTAGGAAGGATCCAGCTGATCGATGGACTCGAAACAAACAGGACGAGACTATGCAGAACCGCGGATGCATTGCCGCGGATCGTTATCGATTACGGAAGATTAATAGCCCGTGGAAGTGTTGGATGGATTTTAACGAGTCGCGGGTAAAAAGCCAGGCCGGTCTAGCGGCTTCTGATTCGCCGCAAGAAACCGTTCGATCCTCGACGAAAATCCCTCTCTCTTTCTCCGCAGACCTCGTGCTCGACTGGTATAAGAAAACTCTAACGAGCGTGTAAGAAAGGCGAAATAATTAGTACCGGTTTCAACGATCCCTCTTTCTCTGTCGGTGAATTTCTTGCATTCGCCGCGAGGACTGCCCAATCCCGGCGCCGCTCATCTTCTTGCCGGTGTGTTGCCTTATGCAGATGCGAGCGGAACGTATTAACGTCAGGTACGTACAAACTTGCCCTCGCCATCGGTACCTTCGCACGTGCATATGGCTTTAATGGATGTAGTACATAACCGCAGAAGCGTGGGGTATCGATGCTCGCGTGGTAGCAGCGCCATCTCCCTCGCGCGCCCGCAGCGCCATCTCGCTTCCTGACAACCGCCCTACTACTCCGTCCTGGCCTGCTGCCTCTAAATAACTCCGCGGCAGGGGATAGACGCGTTATGTTAAGTCGCTTTTTCGATGCTTCGCGCTGGCAGTCCCGCGGAGGTCCATGTGTTTTAGGTTAAGTTCTCGGAGTTACTCGAATAGTCGTAGTTTTGTAAATGACGGGGGCCGATTCGTCGAGTTATCGAGGAATTTGGAGTAAATTAAGAGAAAGGAGGGAGGTTTGCTGGAAGATTATTCGAGATGTATGTTAAGTCGATTTTTCGATGTTTCGCGGAGATCCACGTGTTTTAGGTTAGGTTCTCGGAGTTATTCGAATAGGAAGAGTCTTAGTTTTGTAAATGACGGGGGCAGATTCTTCGAGTTATCTGGGAACTTGGAGCGCGTTCCGAGAGAGGAGAGAGAATTGCTGGTACGTTCCGAGTTATGCGAATCGGCGAATCGGAAGAGTCGTAGTTTTTTAAATGACGAGGGCCTATTCTTCGAGTTATAAGGAACTGAGAGTGGCTAAATAGAGGGGTGTTGCTGGAGAATTATTCGAGATGTATGTTAAGTCGATTTTTCGATGTTTCGCGGGTGCGTGCCGTGGAGGTCTATGTGTTTTAGGTTAGGTTCTCCGAGTTACGCGAATCGAAAGGGTCGTAGTTTTCTAAGTGATGATATCTGATACTTCGAGTTACAAGGAATTTGGAGTGGTTTGATAGAGGGGGAGAGAATTGCTGGAGGATTATTCGAGATGTATGTTAAGTCGCTGTTTTAATGTTTCGCGGGGGCGTGCCGCGGTTTTGGTAGTAGTTACGCGCAGGTTCACGTGTTTTAGGTTAGGTTCTTCGAGTTACGCGAATCGCAAGAGTCGTAGTTTTTTAAATGACGAGGTCTGATACTTCGAGTTATCGGGTAACTTGGAATGGTTTGTGAGAGGCAGAGAGAGAGAGAGAGAGAAAAGAGCTTTGCTGAAGAATTACTCGAGATATACATACGAACTCGGTAATTATTTTCTTTCGAATCTTTGGACTTTTCCCGAATTTTTTAATTCCTTTAAACGCAAAAATATTTTCGATTCCTTTTAATTCCTTTTAGACAGTTTTTCATTTCTCTCTTTTTTTTTGAATCGTTTGATATTTTCCCGAAGTCTTTCGATATCTTTCGACCCAAAAATTCCACCGATTCCTCTCGATTTCCATCGAAGCTTTTCACATTTCTTCGAACATTTTTCTCCGAAAAATCTCGACGAGCTACAATCGACTCCAAGTCCCTTCAGCAGCGGCGACTCGTCAACGGGCCATTGTGTAATTATAATGATCGACCAGGCGGAACGATGGCATCGTTATTACGAGGAAGAAGACAAGCATCGGCCACTATGGAGATTCTCCGTTTGGCTCGTTAGGATTGGCTATACCCTGTGCCGGGGTAATTACCGGTGAAATAAACTAGGTGTAATTCGAGTGATTCTGCTTTAAGTAGCAGGCCCGCAAGCTGGAAAATAGATCGGCCTCGGCGTGGCTAAGCTCTACCCTCTATCTCCTCGCAATCGATGCACGAATAATTGGGAAAACGAGAGGGCGTCCTTATCGGGAGAGAGCATGAGGAATTAGATTCGCTGCTCGCGATGCTATCCAGCGTTTCGTTCTGCTTTGCCAGAGACGTTAACGCCGAGATTCCGATTATATTCATTAGGCAAATTGTATTATAATTACGCCTATGATCTGTCCGCGACGATCGTCTAGTTTCGATCACGGCACACCGAATTACTTCACCCTCGCGTCGAGCTAACTCTCAGCTGAAGCTGTTACTATTTCCAATCTTCGCGAACTGTCTTTCCCAAAAGAAATTTAATTATTCGAGTAACTTATAAAAGCCTCGAATATTTTTTCTCTTTCAATTTTATTCGTAGCGTTCTGATTTTTTAAAGTTGAAATACCGATGCGGATCTTAACCTCGTGGGGTTGTACTTTTCTCAGAATTTTGGATGTGATTGACGAGAATTATTATTATT
>NIJG01000075.1:526969-545632 GCA_002201625.1 Euglossa dilemma | reverse complement strand
ATTATTCGTCGTAAAAGTATCTTATAATAATTATAAGATATTATAATATAGATAAGAAAATATAGAGAGAAAATTCACTCTAACCACGAATAGATATTCCTTCGTCTAAACTACGTCTCTGACCATTACCATTTTCGATAACCAACGATTTTACGCATCTTACCATCAATCTTCACCGTACAAATATTTTATAATAATCGCAGATATAGACTCTGACATTCTAAAATATGTCAGAGATAATATACGTTAGAAAACACCTCAGTTTTTCCGATATTAACCAATATTAACCCTTTGCGGTCGGTGTCCCCGTTACAGAGACATTTTTCAATCGTAAAAGTCGATTTTATAACATTACAGAGATTTTAAATTTTGTATTCTTACGTGTTATAAGTAGTATTAAACGCAACAAATCGGTTTTAACAAATACCGTGCGCTTTGCTATCTATATATTGATTTAAATTCTTGTACTAAAAAGTAACTAAGAAACTGCCGACTGCAAAGGGTTAACACGTTGTATCAACCTAAGAGGAAAAGTGAAAGGAATTAAATACCAAAAACGAAATTATCTAGCAAAAAGTTCGCAGCCGAATCGCGCACATAGCAATGGCAACCCCAAAGGGAACCATCAATTTGGGTCCCGGCGTTGCGCGCAGACCCTCTTCTGCCTGAAAGGACCCGTTCTCCGATGAAATACGTGCTTCCTGCACGTTCGATCGCACGCATCGAAGGAACACAGGAGAATGCAGCGATTCGCTGTGGAAACTCGAGAGGAGTCCGTTATCCTGTTGGCTCGCTGTCGGGTTTAACCCTGCTGCTCCTTCTTCCAGGCCCGGCCTGAAAACAGCCTCTAAACACCGGGGCGTGTGCACGGTCTGGCATCGAATTTCGATTCCGCTGGTCGATTGCGTATACGCTCGAGCACTCCGACTCTCTGGTTCGAGTTTCTCGAGGACCTCTCGTTATTTACTGTCATCCGATTCGGCTATTCCCTGGAGCTCGCCTCGAGCAGCGCGGGCGTCGGATCACGCTCGAAAGAAGGCTCCCGGGGAAGAAAGAAGACGCGGCCGTCCCGTCGAACGGCGTCGGGAACACCCTGTGACCGACGCTCGGTCCGCGGATGGGAAATTAAATCGAATCGGGACCAGGACGGGGCCGGACCAGAGAAGCTATGTTTGAACGAGTTGGTGGTAAATTGGTGACTATACACTTTACACTTTCGCGTGAAAGTGTTATGGGACAATCAACGAGGTGCAATTGGTTTTTATTATCTTGGTTGTAAATTAGGGGTGACGTGGTCCTCTTTGACAACGATCGCGACGTCAATCGAACGACTGAAAGGACTTAGATGATCTACGATAGATATCGGTTGATTCTGGATTGACACTCCCGAGTCATTGGTGGATTTTCATAGTAAATTGGTGACTCTACACTTTAACATTTCTACGCGAAAGTGTCACGGAACAATCAACTGCATTGTCACTGGTTTATCCTGGTTGTAAATTACGAGTTGCGTGGTCCTCTTTAACAACGATCGCGACGTTAATCGTACGACTAAAAGGACTTATATGGGTCTTTGGTAGATATCGGTTGACTCTGG
The DNA here is from genome assembly GCA_002201625.1 of Euglossa dilemma. Lineage (NCBI taxonomy): Eukaryota > Metazoa > Arthropoda > Insecta > Hymenoptera > Apidae > Euglossa > Euglossa dilemma. The sequence continues at coordinate 544,035 of NIJG01000075.1, read as the reverse complement.
GTTGACTTTCCGAGTTATTGGTGAATTTTAATAAATTGGTGACTATACACTTTACACTTTCACGTGAAAGTGTCATGGAACAATCAACGATGTGTCACTTGGTTTATCTTGGTTGTAAATTAGGGATGATGTGGTCCTCTTTGACAATGATCGCGACGTCAATTGAACGATTGAGAAGAATCGTATATGATCCTCGATAAGCATCGGTTGACTCTGGGTTGAGACTTCCGAATCACTGGAGCATTTTGGTGGTAAGTTGGTGACTATACATTACATACAGTGTTGGTGTGAAAGCAATGACAACGATAGCGACACGCGGGATCCTCCCCTAACGTTGTTAGAGTCCTGAGGCCTGATATCCTCCCCTTAGCATTGAGAGCTGTTAGGGACGAAAGGAAAAGAAAGGGATGCGTTTCCATCCTGGGCCTGCTAGTGGGCTCATCACAGTAAGGCTATCAAACAGGCCCTGCCTTAGATAACAAGTACACTATTGGAAGCCCTAAACGTGGGATATATAGAAAAGTTATCGGTTTACCACAAACTTGCGAGAAATCCTCGAACCTCCTTCAATCTGGAAGCCATCTGTCGACGAAGACGTTGACGACGATCTCTACAACCGATTGAATACTTCAACGCGCTGTAAGAACTTCTCTGATCTTCAGCAGACATCGACTGACTCTGGGTTGACTCCCGAGTCATCGATGAATTTTGGCGATAAATGACGAAATTGCGACGCCAATGGTACGAAACGAAATCGGCGCACAGTTGGAAGGAAATGATGATATCCCGGTCGGATCTGAACGCGTTCATCCCTTTGCCTGGTACCTGCCGGAGCAGCGGTCCTTCTCGCTGTCACCGGGCGAGGCAGAGAGGCATTACTCGCGTAATAGCGATCTGAAAATCGGGGTACACTCGTTGCCGGTTTACCAGGTTTCCTAACAGTAATTTATCGGCTCCCATAGCGGCGCGTGATGTACGAGCAGGACCACTCTTTCCTTCCTCCGCCAGATCGAAGATAAACGGCGTATTGTCTCGGGCTAGGAGAATCGCTGGCCACGTTGCTGCTCGTTGAAGGAGGCAGCGATCGTTCTTGCGGCGCACCCCGTATGCAGATATCGAACGTAGGTGTGTTGGAGCCATTATGCTCGCTCGAAAGACTTCTCCCGGGAGTGTACGTGCGGCCTGTGTATGCCTACACACCGGTCCGCGCACAATCCACGGAGCTCCGTTATTATTCCACCGAGAGGGAGAGAGAAGGAGAGAGAGAGAGACGTAGACCGACGGCGGGTACCGCCGCGGCTTTGGTGGGAAAAAGAAAAATCCCGGTGAAAAGAGGGACGAGACGCAGGCCGGAGGGGTTGGCCATTGTCGCGACGAGAACGGAAATTTTACGATCGTTATCGGATCCACCCGTGCTGTACGAACTTTCCAAACGAACCGAGCAGTCCACCGTTTCGGAGTGCTCGATAGAGACCCAGGCGCTAAGTAGTCGGTGACTAGAATGGCCGACGCGCCGACGCCGCGCCACCTGGTAGCGCCGGAACCTCACTATTCCAGCGCCGGTGCACTAGCGGAAGAAACCTATGGTATTGTGATATTAAGATGTTGCGTTTAAAACGAGGAACCAAAGGGTGGCATGAGAATTTGATCGCTGTCGCGACGAGAACGGAAATTTTGCAATTGTCAATTGCAAATATCGATAAAGACGTTAAGTCATTTACTACTCTAGATGTCTAGAATGATGGTCGCGTGACAGAGGCGCCATCTAGTGATAATGGAATATCACTAGAGCTATGATCTTTGTCCGATCCACTCGTGTTCCACGAATCTTTCAAACGAACGGATTAAATGACGTTCCAACCTGTCTGATAAAAACTCAGACGCTAAAATGGTGGTTGAGCGACTGAGGCGCCACCTATCGATAATGAAACGTCACTAGAACTACAATTATTATCCGATCCACTCGTGTTCTACGAATCTTTCAAACGAACGGAGTAAATAACGTTTCAACCTGTTCGATAAAAACCTAGACGCTAAATAATCGGTGTCTAGAATGACAGCGTGCGACTGAGTCGCCACCTAGCGATAATAAAACGTCACTAAAACTACGATAGTTATCTGATCCATTCGTGTTCTACGAATCTTTCAAACGAACCGAGTAAATAACGTTCCAACCTGTTCGATAAAAACCTAGACGCTAAATAATCGGTGTTTAGAATGATAACGTGCGACTGAGGCGCCACCTAGCGATAATAAAACGTCACTAAAACTGCTCTATGTGTGGTCTGCGGAAGATAGTACACTATGGTAGTACTATATTCAAAATGGGAATGTAGCAGCTACCGTTCTCACTCTCACCGCCAGATGGACTCCAATTTAAAAGAGATTCAACAACGTCAACCCTCCGATTTCTAAATACACCACGAATCCTTCCTACAAGAAAACCTGCTAGCAGACTCAGACGAAATACTAGCATCCCGTCCTTTCCCTTTCATCCCTTCTAGCACCACCGCATAACTTAGAATATACCTGGCTCCACTTCAATAAGGACCCCCATACAGAGTAGGACCCCCACAGGAAAGAAAACATTGATCGAAATATGGTGATTTCTGTATTTTGGAAAAGAAAACAAGGCGACGACTGCAGAGATTAGCCATTGTGGACACGAGATCGGAAATTTTACGATATTTATCGGACCCACCCATGTTCTACAAAGTTTCGGACTAAGTAGCGGTTTGAGACTAAGTAACGGTGTCTAAAATGGCGGTCGCGCAACCGCAGTGCCATCTAGCGATGATAAAGTGTTACTAACTGCAACAGTGACGCCTCGAAAGAGAGTATTTCATTGTGGAGTCGTGTTCGAGTCCGTCACCCGGTATATAGACCTATCGCAGCTTCCGCGGACTCTGACACGCGTTTACCTTTGCTCGATTCTATCCGGTCGCGTTTCTGCCGTCTTATTCGCGATTTCCTGTGCGTATGAATATTGATAGAGGAACGTTAAACTACCGGGCCCGACATCGACGCGTTATACCCGGTGTCGTAAATTCTACGCGCTCGTAAACCCGCCACCACATCCCGGCGCTCTATCGGCACGTGAATTTTTAAGCGTTTCATTAAACGGAAATCAGATTTCCCTTGCTGGGAATTTATCGAGGAAATGGGCGCCGAGGCTTATACACCTCTTCGAGAAGCGAAGTGTATACGCGCGTGTATAATATTTGGTTATTAAGCGTTAATAGTCGGAGGTTCACTGGGGCGAAATTTCAGCTCGTCTGAATTTTATTTTAATTTCGCCAACAGCTGCCTTCCTGGGTATTTATCGACACTGTCGGCCGATAGCGATGATTTTGCTTCGTAAAGAAGATCAGTTTTCTTATACGAGAAGATAAGCTCGGGCTGATATTAAGATTTAAGAGACGGAATCGAAAGTTCGCGGAAAGATATCGTGTCTCGGAAATATTTTGACGCCGAATTCTAGAATTAACGGAAGCTCAATGTTCGAAAGAAAGGAAAGAGTTATAATATATGTACTGAAATTGGTAATAAAGAAATTCGGAGCTTTTAATAAAAAGTTCATATTCTACCAGTTTCTGCAATAAAAATCGAAGTTGGTATACAACTGAAGAACATCCTGTGTAATACGTAGCCTGATATATCTTAATAATCCTATTATCTTGACACTGGAATTAACCAAGGAATTAAGACCACTTGTTTTAAAAAATTCATTTTAACAACTTCTGAAAATGCACCTATGAAACTACTATTAAGAAAATTCAGGTTGATTTTTCTCACACAGGATGACACTGAGTTCCAACTCGAACCTTTCATACTCTACAACCCCTAATCTAGTGACATGATTAATTCACAATTTCTCTTTTAACACTAGAACTACCAAAGGGGTCAAAATGAGTCTTTACAGATATTTCATTTTTGCAGATTCTGAGAACATACAAACTGCTTTTGACAAAAGGTTTGCCTACTTTGATTCAGATCGAGACACACCTGTTTATAGTTATTCATCTTCCTCTTATCACTACAATTATCTTCATTCATGCAAAATATATTTAGCTACTCTGCCTACTCTAACTGAGACTAAAAATACAAACATTTCAAAATTTTTCCCGTTGGAAATGAAATTTCCAAAGACACCTGTCGCAGGAAAATTCATAATCGACCGATTCCGACGAGTCCAAGCTGTCAAGACGTAAATTGTCATTGACCTCACAAACCGAGATCTGTGCCGATCAAGGCCCCATTGATCGCGCGATCCGCGTTTCTTCGTGATTACTCGCCGATTTATCATGGAGGGCGGCGTAAACAGCTTCGAAAGCGGGATCAATCGTGAGAATAGAAGAGGATCCACCCCGCAGCGGTTCTCCTGGCTGCGGAACGACGAGGGGACGACGGATATTCTCTGCGGGATCGCGTAAATCCGATTACGAGGAAAGCAGCAGCAGCCGCGTTATAAATTCCCGATGAAAGTCGACGTTAGGGAAAATACCGACCCCTCCGTCGCGTGTTATCCACCACTCTGGAGATCGACGTCGGACCGCCGCCAGCCGACAATTTATTTATTTGCTTAACGCGTCTTTTATGAACCGGCAGCGGCTGGTGCGGCCGTCGTTCGCGTTCGTTCCGCCGGTCTGCGAATGAAAAACGGGTCGAACCAGGGAGTATGAGAAGAGGGATGTGGAAGAGAAAGAAACGCGAAAAGAGTGAAAAAAAACAGACTCGCGATTGTCTTATTCGTTTCGCGAGGATCCGCTAGTTTTGGGGTTGCAAGGAACCTCGTCTTTGGGAATTTTTTTCACGGAATCTACGATACCTTTTGATACGAGAGTTCGACTGTCTGTTATATTCACCCTTGGACTAAGTACAGGAATTTTTTCGATCCAAGAGAATGAAATTTGTAAAAGTTACAGTGGAACGATCGCTACCTGGTTTTGAGACATCGTGTCTCCCTGTCTGACCATCTTCTGACTATTCTACTTATCCGAAAAGTGCGAATGAAGAATTATTTTGTTCGGTAAGGATATAGGAAAGGTTCTTGATTTAAGAAAATGGCGAAGAAAATTTTATGAGAAATGTAGAGCAAATATTTCAGCTCGAAGGCACAGGAAATATCAGAAAAATGAATAACAGGTTGGAACCCGATTCAAGCGACTGGAATTAAGATCGGATAATTAAGCGCACCGATTAACCGATTAGGAGCAACGGGACGGGATTGTCAAGCTATCATGTATTTATACATCCATGAAAAAGAACGGAGAACAGTGAGAGAAAGGGCGAGAGGAGGAGGAGAGAGGGAGGGAGCGGGGACGATAAATTAGTGGGCTTACACGGTCGGCAGCTTCCATTAGGCTAACGTAGCGAAGTATTATTAAGTCACCGGCCGTCTTCGATAGTCACGGACGACCTCCTGCGCTCGTGGATAATAATAACACCGTGGACCCGAGGCCGCGACGCAGGCCGGGATAATAATAACACAATAGACCCGGCACGATGGGAAACCGGGGGAAAAAAGCAGGGAGAATAGGCCCACGGGGATGATAGCCGTGACCGGGAAGGAACCGAGTCGAGTCTCGACCCGGCTTGTTTGCCAATTAGACGTCACGACGTCAGGCGCCGTCGAAAAATCGAACGGGTAGGCCGGTTCGTGCTCACCGGAAACTCGCTTCCACGCCTATGCATGCTCCTGCTGCCCTCTGCTGTCACGTGCCGGTAGTTTCCTTCGAGAGAAACGCTGATCCTTTTCGTTTGAACACTTTTCATCCTTCGTTCATCTTTGGTAACCTGATGAAAGAACACGAGATTAGAATTTGCTCGGAAAATATTTTATTTTCGGTAACCAGTTACATCCTTGTCCCAATCAAGTCGAAGGATCTAAGATTAAGTCGCGGTCGCGATGACGTTCATTTGAAAAATTCTCATACAAATAGAGTCGAAGGGCCCCAAAATTAAGTGGCGATCGCGATGACGTTTATTTGAAAAATTCTCATCCAAATGGAGTCGAAGGACCCAAAATTAATTCACGGTCGCGATGACGTTTATTCGAAAAATTCTCATCCAAATAGAGTCGAAGAACCCAAAATTAATTCACGGTCGCGATGACGTTTATTCGAAAAATTCTCATCCAAATAGAGTCGAAGAACCCAAAATTAATTCACGGTCGCGATGACGTTTATTCGAAAAATTCTCATCCAAATAGAGTCGAAGAACCCAAAATTAATTCACGGTCGCGATGACGTTTATTCGAAAAATTCTCATCCAAATAGAGTCGAAGAACCCAAAATTAATTCACGGTCGCGATGACGTTTATTCGAAAAATTCTCATACAAATAGAGTCGAAGAACCCAAAATTAAGTCGCGGTCGCGATGACGTTTATTTGAAAAATTCTCATCCAAATAGAGTCGAAGAACCCGAGATTAAGTCTCGGTCACGATGACGTTTACTCGAAAAATATTTTACTTTTGGTATTCTTAAAATATTGAATTTTATAATAAAATTACATAATAATTGGTAAAAAATTTAATTTTTCTTCTATTCCATTCTTTTATTTCAATTCACGTTAGAATCCTTTCACGATATAGAGGTAATTAACAAAAAGCTTTCGTTATTGTATCCTCGCAAATCCACATCGGGGAAGAAGAGCCCGAGATTAAGTCGCGACGAAGTTTACGAAAATGTCCGCGACGACGTTCGCGAAATAATCGGTTAATAACCATAAAACACTGGGATAGTGGGTTCGAAAAATCGATGGCCGCCGGAGCACCGAGTGAGCGTCTCGTCGTAAAACACCATGAGGTCGGTCTTAAGACACAGCGACATTGTTCTCGCCACTTTCACCATGATGAATGTCATCCTGACCACCCTGCCAGTGCCAGCGTGAGGTCGGCTCTTAATAGAGCCAATAAACAAAACGGTTCCCCGGCCGGGCTGGTCGCCGCGCGCTCCCACACGCGCGCATAACTCGGATCTTCAATTTCGAGAGCCACGACCACCCCGTTACGACGCTGTTCCGCGATTCCCCGAACGTTTATGCAGAATACGCGAAACGCGTCTCGCGGTCGCCATTACGATTTTACGAGTGTTAATTACCACGCTCGCTCGCCGCGAAATTCATTTCGCCGAGTCTTCGTGGAAGATGGCCGAGAAATCCTCGCTCGTTTTCCCTCCTGGCCCTCTATTACACGCCTGTTCGCCGACCGAGGTGCACGACCGGCCATTGTCACGCGAGTGTGCTATGCGCGTCTCGATTACGCGTTGAATTTGCTTGATCGTTCGGCTTTGGAAGTTCATAACGATCTCGAAACGTAGATTCTGTTGACGCGTTTAGTTAGATAGTAGGATGGAGATGAGAAGGTTGGTTTGTTCTAGTTTGAAGTCTCTTATGGAATAGTATGAAGAAGGTTGATTTTTGTGTCCCTGTAGACCCAGAATTTTAACTTCGGGTAGATTTTCGTCTGGAATCTACTTTTGGTAAATAGTCGAGACTGTGATGACTCTAAGCACGTGTTTTGATTTAAGTGACACACCACGAGTCAGTCTCCTGTTTTGATCCAAGTGATAGATCATTTAATAGATTCACAATGGTATGACTGGGACCAAGTTGTGGATTTCAAAACAGAATAGACTCAGAAACAGTCACTGAGAAATGATCTAACAATAGGACTTCTTATCCTCGATTCAAATCAAACACTCAGACTCTTAATAGCGTGGTAGAATCTAGGTCTAAATACACTTACAAACAGCTATTTTCAAACAAATTCTTTGCAGAATCGGAGACCACCAGGCTTAACCACACACTCACATTTGTAATGCGATAGATTCAAATCTTAAAACACAGGTCCAAATAAATTCCTATCAAAATAATAGGATTCACTCTTTACCCCCAGCACTCACCAAACCTACTGATTGTCACGATCCAGTCACTCAGATATCTTATCCTCAGACCAAGTCACACGCTTAGACTCATAACGCGACAATTCCAAGACCTAGAAAACATCACCAATCGTTGCCAAACAAACTCCCGGAAAAATCAGAGGCCTCTATCATCCACGATCCGCTGCAAACCTAACCAAACGCAACGCAGAATCCTAAAACGGCGTGAACGGAAATCCTAAAACACAGGTCCAAACAGTTAGCACAATTATTGTCAAATAAATCCTTGACAAAATCAAAGGACTCAATCTCTACTCCTAGCACTCATCAGATCTACTCACAGCTACGATCCGATCACTCAGACCAAGTCACACGCTCAGAATCATAACGCGACAAGTCCAAGACCTAAAAAACACGTTTAATCAATTGTCAAACAAATTCCCGAAAAAATCAGAGGCCTCTGTCATCCACGATCGCCACAAACCTATCCCAACGCAACACAGAATCGTAAAACAGCGCGAGTGGAAATCTTTGCGATTGCTCCGACGCTGTCGAGATCTAGAGCGACGCGGAAGACCGGCGACGCGACGAAGGGGTTGGCGGCGTCGGCCGGCGGTCAATTTTCGGCGGCCGCAGGCTCGCGAGGCATCCGCCGCTTCATCCTGTAATTCAGTCCTCCGGCGAAACGCGCGGAAAACGTAGGACGCGAGAGCGACGCTTCCCGTGGCGGGTTTAAATTCGCGGCTAGCCCCGTCTCACGATTCCGCAGATCTAACGGACACACGCGGGCCTCTGGCAGCGAGAGCAAAGCGACTCGGGGAACTCATTACTCGCGAGCGTAATGACACGCTGGCTTCCCGGCGAGCATTGTCGGAGACGCGGGGCCGGCCGCCGCGTGTAATTGGCCGGGAATGCTTTCCACGGTATTGAAACAGTCGTAAATGGATAGGTTGCGAGAGGCTGGCATGCGCGCCGCGTGAGATACCGGCGAGGTGCGCGCGAGGAAATCGTTAAGTCGGCCGATTTCCTCTGGAAAACTCGGCTCGAGCTGGTAATTGGCGTCGATTACCGGAGGCAGGTAACCGGCCCCCGGGCAAATTATTACGCGTCGCCGAAATTAACGCGAGCCATTGGCGGCGAGTACACGCCGGGGATCACGAGGAGTAAGAGGAGGGACTCGTGGGCTGGCGAGTATTAACATAATACACGTCGCACCGTCGGCTCCGAGCGCTGGAAACCCGGCATAAATTAGCGAGCTCCGCTTTTTTCCGCGAATCGATCTGTAATCGGACAATGGTAACGCGAAACCATGGCAAAAAGAGGGAAAAAGAAGGATCGAGCACATTGAAATTGTCTTCATTAATATAATCACACACGGTAATAACACGATAATCGTATAATCATACACTATAAATATTTATGTCATAATTACGGAGATTTATTATTATTCATCGGCCGAAAAAGTGCGATCATTTTTCTCGGATTTATCGTCCGGGATCTCGGATTCCGTGCAGGTAACATGTTAACACGTACGTTTAAGTCTTTTACAATCTGTTACTAGAGCAACGATCACGTAAAAGTAGGTATTTAGTAGATTAGATGGACAATGTAACAGATTTATTGCGATTTTACCGCGTGAGCATACTCATATAAGTTCACATCGAAATATAACTGCATGAGACGTGTTAAAATTTCGAATTTGCTTCGTCTTTTCCAGATTCTCGTGCCTATGAAGCGAGTAGTGCGTAGACGCCACCGCCAGAGCGCGCAGCTGACTTTCCATCCGCGCTGTCTCGCGGAGTAAAATTAAAACTAACAGAGTAACCGACGGAACTACAAAGAAAGAGAGAAACGGGGAGATTCCTTGCCGACAGCCGAGTGTGGCACGATCTCTCGTCACCGCGGTCACATGCAAAAACCACGGCAGCCGGGCCCCGGGACGAATTTTTAATTATGCATGCATGCGCGTCTGCGCGCGGCCATGCGTTATAACACGGGCTCGCGAGGGTGAGGCGCGACAGAGACGGGGCGGTTTAACGAGCAAGCGGAATCGATAAACGATCGTCGGTGCACGCGCTGCGAGATTTTCGCGTCGCAACACGCGCGCGCCGAGAGCTGCGAGCGAGTAATTATTCGGCACGCACGCCCGATCGCGTTAATCGGGCCGAGCTTGCGGCTCGTAATCTTCCGCGCTCGCACGCGTCGATACGCGCGAGGATCCGCGGCGAGCGCAGGATCGGTATCGCCGAGCGTTGGATCGAAGCGAAGCGGATTACGATCTCGGATCGCGATGACGTCCGCCTCGTTTACCGAGATACCCCGTGATCCATCGAGGCCGACAAGCCGGCCGGAACCGAGAGGCTTCGCGGCGAGCGGACACGCGCGATGACGCACGCGAATCGCGCGGCCTCGAGCGGGTCGCGGAGCAATTACCGAGCTAGTTGCTAATTCTACTAGTCGTAGTACCGCAACTGAACGCCAGATGGCGCGACTGAGTTACGCGCCGCGATTTCGAGAACCGTCTTGGAATTCGCGAGAGATTCTATTCCCGCGCTTTGACTTTCAAATTAGATACCGGATGCGCGTACGTGGGCGGGGATCCTCGGGGCTTGCAGTTATGGCAGGAGGTATCGAGTCGTGGAATTGGAATCGTTCGACTGGTAAAATGGCGGTGCTGACGGTTCCTCGGAGTCTTCTCGAGGTTATGAAGTGCGTAGACTCCGGTTCGGGACTTTTATAGTCCCTTTTTAAGAGTTTTCGCTGGAACGGTCGTAAAAGATGTCTGGGAATGGTCTACTCGAAAAGCGGAATGTGCGTAACGATGCGTGGCCGAAAAGGAAACACGCGTGTGAAACGAAGGGATCTGAGGGGAAGATTGCGGATGAAAATTTAATTCACGAATTACGGCGACAGCTCCGGGGGAAGGTTGGAAAATAAAATTGCCGTAAGTACAGAGGGGAATGGGATACGATTTGATCGAAAAAGTGACGGATTAATATGTATTCGAAATCCGATGAAACAGGTGCAGCAACGTAAGATAATAATCCGAATCGTTTCCGCGGTAAATGGTTTACTTCGCGATTAATAAACGATCGAAATTTCTGCGTTTCAATCAAAATCGAAAATGACGTAGCTGCCGTACGCGAAATTCGATTTTTCTACCGTAATAACGCTTTATCCGCGACGAAAATTCTCGCTGTCAAAAAACAAAATCAACACTGATACAATGGAAAACGAAAAAAGAAAATGGTGCGACACAAACGATAATTTAATTAAACTATTCGAAAAATTCGTAAATGTTACAAACCTACTATTATATCCGCCGCGTATCACGTCACCCGAACGCGTGAAAAACGACAAACAGACGAGGTTACTTTATCGCCGTTCTTTTTATCATCGTTGGCTCATCCCACGTAAGTACCATCAAATTTCCCTGCACCGCACACGCTTGGAAAAGCAACGCGAAACTATCGAAAGCACCGTGTCCAAGCCGTAAACTCGCGGCTGACTGTAAGGACTGGAACGAAATGAAATCGCACAACAAAACGACGGAACCGGACGCCATGGCAACGTAGTTGCCCACCTGTTGTGCGAGACAGATAATACCGAAGCGTGGTTCCGAGGGTCGGGCCATTAAGGCGGTCATAAAACAATCGGGAACTACGGGGGTTGAAATGTAACAGCCAGCTAACACCAACGAGGATCCTCCGCGTTTCCGAGATTTTACACGCCGCTCATTGACTTTAATGCACTCGCCCCTTATACAGCCGACTGGCACGTAGGCGGCGAGCCGAAGACGGCCGAGGTTAACCGAAGAAGCCCGAAGCGGCGGCGGCGGTGGTGGGGATGCGCGCTGCGGCGGCGCAGAAACGAGCAAAGCGACAAGAGCATTTACGTCCCTACGCGCGATTGCACGAGGTGCAACACGTGGCGAAGCGAGGTGGACGTGGAAGGACAAAGGAAGACGAGCGATACACACCGTATATCCATGGGAGAAAGCGAGACGTAAACTATCTGTGTGTGTATATGTGTGTGCACGTCCAGCGGCATAGCCGCGGCACGGCGGTGTCGCGGGTACAGCAACTGCGTCTAATTAGCCGGTCGGCCGCGCGCGGAATTGAATTTCAATCGTCGTAATTCGCTGATTCGCCTCGTGCGTGCCGATCCAGCGGACGAACCGTACGAGCAGTACGAGCTACACTGCGAGGGGTTGCCGCGCGGGCCCCGATCGGGACGTGCAACAAGACCAGAAAGGGAACAGAGAGGGGCAGAGAAGGGGGAGCGGCGTGGAACCAGTCGCGGCGGCCCGTGTGGACGAAGAAGAAGCGATTCTCGTCTCGCTGTATCGCCGGCCTTTTACGGTCCTCGGGCATGGATCGTTACAGTCGCAATTGCGCTGCGAGGCCTGTTGCGCGATGCAGCGCGCTCGTAATCGCGAGCCCCGGCTAATTAAACGTCGACGAGCGATCGTTAACGATACGCCGCGCCTCGTCGTAAAAGATCGTGGAATCTCGAAGCGTGTCACGGCTGTTACGCCGCGAGATCGATCGATCGAAACAGCCTTCGGAGGACGGAGGGAGGCCGGCCTGCCGCGCGTTATACGGAACGCGCGCGAGTGTGTGCGCGCGCGCTAGGCAGCGAGGTACACAGATGGCGCGCCGCGCGTGTGCGTGCGCGCGCACGCACGTGCTGTAAACGTTTGACGACGCGTCGACGTTGATTCGATACCCGCTGAAATATGACGGTTGTCGGCGTTTTCGTTTTTACACGCGCGCGACCTCTCGCGCTCTCGTCCACGATACGCGTCCATCGGCCGGTAATCGAGCCGCTTGTAAAAAGATCCACTGCTATCTCGATTAAATTCCACGTCCCCCGTGGCTCGGCTAGGCGCTCCACGCGTTATGCCTGTTTACGTTCGGCGCGAGCAGGCCCGGGTGAAGCCCAGACACGTGTCCGCTTTAGAAAACTGGGTGTATGTACCTCGTTTATTACGTGTCTACGATCCCCGTGGAAAAGGTGGTTAGATGTCGTCCGACGCACGCGATAAATCACCTTCCTCGAGTTTTCTGCCAGACTCTTCTTAGCGGAATTAGGCGGTTCGACTTGGATTTAAGGTTAAGTCGAAACACGCGTAAACGACGTAAAGTAATAATCAAAATCGTATTTCCGTTAACGCTCAGGGTGAAATGGAAAACGCGCAACAGAAAATCGAGTGTTCGTTTTTATTTCCTTTTCCGTAGATCTCGGTAAACATATCGGGTTTATCTTTTCGTAATAATTACTTCGTTCCTACGCCGACCCCGAGATGTCTTATCGCGAGTGTATACAAAATAACGCGGACTTATCTAACGGAGCCGATAAGAGGCCGAGTCAAAGCCGAAAATACCGAAAGCAGATATTTTATATTTATACCAATAAAGAATAAATCGTCGCTTTCCTGTTTTTAATACTAAACCTGCCAATATCCAAACGATTTTTAACTCCAAATTAAAAATTTCCTTTTGATATTAATATTTCTTACCTCGCTCTTCATCTATCGCCTTGTCGTTAATTGTTATTCATCTTATACTTGATCTTTTCCTTAAAAATATGTCGAAACCGTATACAAACCGTGAGATCGAAGTAGTCACGACCGTGTTGGAAGACGAACTGTCAACATCGACCAGGATGCTGAAGAACCCACGACTGTCTGCGTTTGCGCGTTGAAATCCAAGGTCGACCTGTTGGTCGCGTTAGTTCCTAAATCGTTGCCGGTTTAATCGCCGGAATTTTTTCACGATATCGCGAAAGGAGGGTCGTAGGGCCCCCACGGAAGAGTAGTGGACTACTGTAAAATCGCCGATAGAGAACGTTATCGGGATTAGTATGCGGCTGGCAAACAAACCTACCCTTATTAGCTGAAATTACATTCCTAATTGCAAGCGGCGCAGGTAGCAGAGGCGGATAAAGAGCGGGAGAGATGTAATATTGGAATAACCTTACAACATCGATCAACGTCCGTCCGTTTAACGAACACCGTATCAAATAACTCGCCGCTACCGTTTGTACAGCTTTGAGCAACGATTTCGTGATAAGCGTTATTGATTTTATTGCGATTCGCGTTTTCGCTGGCAAATATCGTAAACGTTAAGTACACGCGGGTCTGATCCGATCCGAGCAAAGAGGAGAGGCGACCTGGGGGTGGTCAGGATAGGCACAAGGGTGCGTGAACGTTACGCGATTAACCCTCTGTACTCCGACGCTTTTTCGATTTTTGAAGAAAAGTCTAGCGTTTTGGAACGAGAGAATCTCGAGTGTTTTATTTTAATACCTCGATATTACGCGTGGTTACTTCATATCTAGTCGTTGCCTCGTGTTCTTACGTTAATCGATCTCCAGGATGATCGAGAGTCATCACTCGATTGCGAATGGGGAATCCTCCCGTAAACCGATATTTGACAATTTTTTTACCCAAGAAGACCTCGTCGAATCTCTTTGTCGCTTTACACATGTGTTCTTCGACGTTTCAGGATACTCGCGTTTTTTTTTTCGTTAATTTTTAGCCACTCACGCGAAAATTATTAATCTTGTAATCGGTCTATGTGATGTTACGATCCCCGCTGACTACGAGAACATACGAATCAATTGGTATTACGATCATTGTATAATGTAAAATCGAGGTTCCACACGCCAAGACGAAGATACGAAACGTATATACATTCCCGGCAGGAATTTAATTACGATACCATTCACTCGGGCGAAAATTATGAAGCTCGTAATCGGTGTTGACCAGAAGCCGGCTGCCAATTTCCATAACAAATTCGCGACATCCGAATGCCAAGATAAAGTAAGAACCCGTCCATTCAGCAATTCAATCAGCATACCAGCCTTCCGGTTTCCGCGATTTTAATAGTCCCCCGAAGGTTAAGCGAGGCAATTAAAGCACCCTGTATCGAATGGCAAACCCGATTATAAATTACAGAGCCGGTGGCCCCATGGACTAGCACCCCTGAGTGATTACATCCGACCAATATCGTTGCTCGCTCCTTATCCGGCAATCGTCTTCTTTCTTTCCACGGCCACTTGGTCCAGCGATGCGCTTGGGCTAAGGGGTGGCTAGGGGTGAGAGTGGTCCCGTGCACGATCGTTCACGCGCGCGGCGCACACTCGAGGGTGAAACAGGAAGGGCGTCCCTCGCGACAAAGATCAGGAACCTAATCTGGGCGTAAGAGAGGAGAAAGCCAGCAGCGGGAACAGCAACAGCGCGAGGGGTGGTTTTCGCCGGGAGACGGGAGGATGGATTTATTTAAGGGCGTGTATTCAGCAGGAGATACAATGGCGAAAGGAGCGAGGGGCGAGACGGGGTGCCGTTGAGCATCGGGGTCGTTCCCGTGCCGGGAGGTTTATGGCCGACATCTGCGGCCAGTTTTGACCCCCCGGCGTGACGAAACAGCGAATACCAGATAGGCCGGGCGAAGGGACACAGGCAAGGGTGGTTTAAGGACGCTAACTGGCCGAGGGGTGAGGCCGCTCTCTCTCTTTCTCGTTCTCGCTCTGCCTGCTACCGGCAGCGGCCGAGTCGGCTACGCGGTAAATCGACCGTTAAAAATCCACCATGGGCCCCGAGTAGTAATTCTGTTAGCCGTTTGCTCGCGCCGACCGTGACGACCGTGACGAAATTCCCTTCGTCGCCGGCCGCGTTCCTCGTCATCGCGGTCGTCGCACCGGACCCGTCACGCCGCTTCCCGGCCCATTCCTTTTCCCGCCCGGGCACCCCGACTTCCGTTCCACGCGCTGCCAACCCCCGGCCCACCCGCGCGCGGAATTTTCTCCGCCACGCCCCCCCATTTTACGCTACTCGCCTTTTCCACACTCTTTAACC
This sequence comes from Euglossa dilemma, assembly GCA_002201625.1. Classification (NCBI taxonomy): domain Eukaryota; kingdom Metazoa; phylum Arthropoda; class Insecta; order Hymenoptera; family Apidae; genus Euglossa; species Euglossa dilemma. The sequence continues at coordinate 528,289 of NIJG01000075.1, read as the reverse complement.
GCCTCCTTCTTCTTCTTCTTTCCTCCTTTTCCGCCCTTCTTCCCGAGCTCCCACTCCTCTTCCCACCGGATGTCTCGGGGAATCTGAAACAATTTTTCATACGCTGTAATGTACATTACACTTCGCCGATTCGCGCGTGCGATATTATATATTTCGATGACTGAAGGACGAGATAATTCTACGCGAAAAAACGAATCGAAAGTGGTGAATAACATTTTTTCGTTTCGAGCTTCGTTGTCGAGGAAATCGACTTTGATTTTATATCGGTGGTCCGTCTGTTTAGGTAGAAGCTAAGTGCACGAATATTCGACGTCGATTTTCTCCATTACGAAGCTTCGAATGACAAAAATTTATTGTATATCTTTTATTCAGTTTTTCATCCCCTTCTCAGACGTACCCATGATGTCAATGTATCGATGGTCTATCTACCTAAAAATATACGAAATATTGCCTAACGGACGTGGGCTTAATGACCGACCCTAAAAAGATCGCGGGTGTTTCCAACTGTCCCAGATGAGAGACAGGCAGAGTTTAAGCCTGAGTCGTGTGGTTGATCCCAACAATAAGCGTACAAGTACGGGCGTACGGACAGAAATTAGCCGGAGAGGTCGGTGCAATTACAAAGGCGATACACGGGATACCGCGGCTTTTATTCCGCGTGTACGTTTCCGCAACGGTGGATAATAACGAGTAACAGGCTAAGTGAGCCGTGGAAAATTTTCGCCGCCGTTCCCGCCGGGAATAATGAACCCGTTCCCCACGTGTCGTTCTTAATAACACCGCGTCTTACTCGGCCATTTATACCGTAATTCCTCTCACCCGGTATCGTTGCGAACTGCGAAATCGCGCGGTAATTCCCGCCAATATATCCCTGCCTCGTTTCCTCCTTTCTCCCGCCCCCTTTTTCGCCGCTGCTTCGACCCCCGTTTCCACCCTCGCCCGTTCAACACTCCGCCAAGGACACGCTTTATTCCACCGACAAAAGGTTTCAATTAAGGAACGGCCTGGGCCGGGGCCCCGAGAAAAATGCCTAGCCGGCGTGTCGGTGGCCCCCCGTGTAACCCCGCGAACGCGCGTTACACGGCACTCCGCGGACGCACTGTTGCACACCGGGAACGCTATATTCGAGCACGCGTTACACGCCGTGGCTACACGTGTACCGACGTCCCGTGCGGCGCGGATACGGGGCCCAATGGCGTGGGGTGACGGTTATCCGATCACCGGGGCCCGCGACGATGGCTCCGCGACGCGGCAACAACGGCAACACGGGGAGAAAAAAACCGCCGACGAAAGATCGCGCGGACTCGCGAGAGCCGAGCG
>NIJG01000075.1:510178-526697 GCA_002201625.1 Euglossa dilemma | reverse complement strand
CTCGGCGCCCCGAGTCTCGCTTCGGGCCCAGCTTGAGGAACCGACGAGATACGTTAGCGATTCTCGACGAAGGAAAAAAAAAGGCGAGGGAGAAAAAAAGAGAGAATCGGAAGTGGAATGCGCGTGATTTAATGGGAAAGTTATCGGCGATACCGAATACGGCGGCTAAGACCGGATCGTTGCGCGGAATAAAAGCTGGGTTTTGCGATAATTAACGAAATTGAAATTGCCATGGACATTCCCACGCCAGTGGACGCGGTTCGAAGGCCACGGACCGGGTCTGTAAAGCGGGTAATGCTTGGATCAGGCTCATTAATTAATCCTCCTTGGTGGAAAAAAGAAAGCGCTGGGCGACCACTGGCTGGGCCGAGGCACAGCCAGCGAGGGAAGCACGAAAAGAATAGGGGAGAATGGGGAAGAAGCGAGTAGTCCGTGGCGCGGGGTCTTTCTCGGGTTACCTGGCCGGGGCCGGATCCATAAATACACTTCGCCGTGTTAATTCCGTGTGCCGAGCAAGGGGCCGAGCCACTACCGGTATTAACGAAGTCCACGACGCTCGGTTACACCGTGGCCCGATATGGTGGGGATAATTTCGAGGCAACCCATCCCAAGTCGCCGGCAATTTGTCTCCTTCCCCTCTGCCTTTTGTTCCAGCGCGCTTTTTCAAGCTACCTGCTCTACGACCTGCCCCGACTCGACCGCCACGCTCCCGCCGTTCCCGTATTTTTAATTTCGCCCGTGATCTTTTTAAATGCACTCGCTAATTGTATCGGACGTGGTTAGCGAAATTAGCACGGCGTTGCTCGCAATTACGGGGTAATCGTCCGTTTCGAGGAGGCTGCGCCCCGCTTTTTTTCCTCCCCCGCTCACCCCGCTGCGACCGAATATCGGGCCATTGTTATTTCCACGAAACGACGGTCGGATCGGGTGGAGAGAGGATATTCCTAGCCCCGGTTGCTTCCCGTGGTCCGCTTAGACATTCGATCCGGCGGGTGTTATGGCCGGAGTCGGACAATGCGTGGGACGAAGCGAAGAAACCGTTCCGAGAAGCCCGATTTCTGGATTTAGAGGTTATACGTCGGCAGCAGGTCGCGGCGTGTTACTCGGTCGATAACGTCGGTTCCGTTGTCCGATTCGGATTCCCCGGGACCGGCAGGATCGGAGCGCGAGCCGAGGGAATAAAATTAAAAGTGTAGCCGGCCGCTCTCGATCCTTCAATTTCCTCCGTAATTAATAAATGTGATTAATATTTTTGTCTCGCCGGCCGGCCGGTTGATCGATGTTTGCCCGATATACAAATTGCACGTTATTAGCGGCCATTCGACGTTCAATTATTTCGGAGATCCGTTTGAAACGGTGCCTCTTTCAAATATATTAATGGCCAGCCCGCAGCGCTCGATCATCCTCGCAAATCCTCTTCAACTTGGCGAGACGTACGTATTCTCATTCGAGCAGAAGTCAAGCTCTTAGATCTTTCCCTCTCTCGTGGCTGCCGGATGAAGTGGACGTTGGTCCAGAGAAGAGGCGGTTGCCCAATGCACTCAGCCAATTATAATTAATTAAACCAGCTACTCCACGTTTTCCCCGGCGATTTTCCGAGCAGGAAATTCTCGCGTACCAACGGCTACAAATAGAAGTAGCGGCCAAAGTAATATTTACATTGCGGCGAACGACTTCTTTCGCGCGCGCGCGCTCACACACATACATACACACGCGAGAAGGGAGATACAATGATCGCGGTTATAGATGACGAAACAACCTACGCGAGAATGAGCACACCTGTTTCCTATCCGTACACAAATTATCACGTCCATTAGACGGTGTAATCTCACGGATATATTACGAGTCGAATCTTTGAGCAGCAGCCAGCCACGAAGACGACAACGACGACGACGAAGACGGAGACAAAAGACAAAGACGAAGACGATGACGAAGAGGAGAACGAGAACGATGACGCGGGATATTAACGCGATAAACGCGCGAGAGGAAAACTAAAGAAACTCGGAGAATTTTTCTAATTTTCCCGAATAAATACGATTGCCGCGAGCGAATCGGATTAAAGAAATAAGCCAGCTTCTCGCGAGTCGGCGATAGAGCTTGGTAGCAGCAGCCAGGATCGCGGAGAAGAGGCAGTATTCTTGGTGCGGTTACCGAGGTCGCCGTGGGTTGAGAGCACCGGCGCGGTTAGCCGCGACGACCGCAGCGACTGGTTCTGCCGCCTGCCGGCGTCTCCCTCACCCTCGCATTTCCCCGCGTACGTGCCTCTCACTCTGGCCCGTTGCCTTCGTCTCTGTCCTTTCTTCACCCTTTCTCCCTCGATCTCTCCTCTTTACTCTCCGTAGCTGAGCGCGTCCATGGTCGTTCGGTGAGCACCGAGCCGCACCGAGGACACGTATCCACCGAGCGAACACGGGCGAACACGCAAACCGGCTGCGGCAGGCGGCAGGCAAGGCGGCTCCGCATAAACCGCAGCCGACCAAGCGCGACCGACAGCTTCGCCAACACTCCACGGCACTGCCTTATATTCCTTCTTCGCCCCGTGGAACAAGATAAAGAGCGACCGAGCCAGACGGCACCGGGTTAGAACGGGACGGAGGAAGGAAGGAAAACGGTAAAACGAGAGTAGTCGAGCGCGAGGGGTGGGGTTGAACGTTTCTGTGCATCGGACAAAAAGTTCATGGTTGGCGATAAACAGAACTACCATCGTATCGTCACTAGCACGGCACGTCACGTATTTATTTCATTAGGAGGGTCCTGCACCACCGCCTCCGTTGTGTGCAAAGCGAAAGGAGGCGAGGCAGCAGGGGAGGGGAGAAATTGTGCGGAGTGCTATTCTGTACATATGTATGTATATATCCCATCCCGCGTTCCGCGAAGCATGACAATGGGGTTTTCTAATCCTCCTTTGGATTAAGGGTCGAAAGCAGGGCTCGGTGCACGGTGGCGGCGGCAGGGCGAGAGAGCTCCAGGTAATGGGATCGACGTTTCGTTATGTTACTTTTCCATTCTCATCCTCGGCCTCTATCCTCGACATCCCTCCTTCTTGGCTGCCCCACACAACCACGACTGCGCCAGCCTTTGGTGTCTCGGTTCGTAGGATCCATCCCACAGAGCCCTCCTCCTTCCTACCCGCTCCGTGTTTTTCCTCATGTAGCCCCCTATTTTTCATGTTTCGCTGCGGCTTCGCGTAGCACCTTCATTCCGTATAGGAACATCCGTGGGGCTCGAGCAACACTCCGCGCGGATCTGACGTGCCGGCGTCAACTCAAAAAGTTTCGCTCTCATTGGCCGAGGTCGCGCTTTCATTCGACTCTTTGCCGCGGTCGCGCCGCGCGGTGGGGACAGCCGCCTTCCTATTGGCCAAGTCGCGGCTAGACTCGATCCGGTTGGTCCAGGCGGCAACGACAGTCCGCGCGGAGCAGTTCCTTTACGAAGCGAGCGGACGATAGCGGCAATCAAGTAGGAAACTGCTTGGGACTGTGTGCTGCGCGATATTCACATAGGGGCACCCCCTTGCCACACGCATAGGATCGTACTCGCTACACACCGATACTCGGACACAATCGCGTCGGATGCGCGTGTATATATTCCATCTATAGCTCGCCCTCTCTCACTCTCTCTCTCTCGTTCCCTTTCGCTCCTTCCCTCGTGCTCGAGCTCTGTCCTCTCTCTCTCTTTTCCCCTTTCTCCGTTCCTCTCGCTTTATAGAGGCACGTTGTAGGGGTTGGGAAAACGGGTGGAGGCGCCATATTTGTGGTGGTGTGGGAAGTGAGGGAAATCACGAGTGGCGAGAGAGGCAGCCAGTCGGCGGCCAGTTGAGAGAGCACGGGAAAAGAGAGGAGGGCGGCAGAGGGAGAGAGAAGGAGAGAGTTTATGCGGACATCCGTGTCAGCCCGGTGACGGCCATTTTGCGAAAAACTTTCGATTTGTTTGCACACGCTGAGTGAACCGAGAGAAGCAACTAATACCTACGCGTATGCATGGCACGCCGTGTTCCGCGCCCTGTCCTCTCGTTTATTCGACCGTATCTGCGGGACCGAAAACTTTCGAGGCTTCCAGTCTTCGTGCCTCAACTTGCAAAAATCGCCGGACCTGTACACCAACGGAATACACGATTCGCGTATACGATATCGCCCACGGGCTAACGATGTATCTTTCTCAATTGTATCTGTTAAAGCGAAGCACCGGTCGGCAGAGATAATGGAGCAGCAGCAGCAGCAGCAGCAGCAGCAACAGCAGCAGCACGGTACGAAAAAAGTATTCCGAGAACCGTGCGTTCCCTTAGTCATTGCGCCGCGTTTCGCGAGATTGATACTCCGAATTGTCTAGATTCCAAAGGTAGTTGAATGATGTAGTCGACAAATATTATTTGCACACACTCGTTAACTGCGGTATCAGCGATAATACCATCGGTCGAATGGAAAAAAACGAACGTAATCAACATTGATAAATGAGCACGCTGAATCGTCTTTCATTAATACAGAAATAGTAGATGTTGGCATAAAATTTCACAACGTCGACACAATGTGGAGAGAGAGAGAGAGAGAGAGAAAAAAAAAAGACGGAAAGGAAAAAGCGTAGTCATTAAAATAATTCATAGATAGCGCGCGAGAGAGCGAGGGAAGCGCGGGGGCGAGAAAGAGAAGCAGACAAGAGAGGGACAGAGCAAACATATCACCGTTGATCGTGTACATAATAGAATCGATGTATATTGTTCGATTGCGCCATGCTTAACGCGAATATAACCGTTCATTTGAAACCCGATTAATTACGGTCAACTAAAACGGCCCTAAAGCCATGGCCGGGTCACTCATCGCGTCAACAGCGCGCCGAAATCACGATGGACGTATCCGTGCCTCGTCCGTTGGCCGATAAAACAGATTAAGTATACGATAGGGACGACAGGTGCTATGAAATAGAGAGTGCCAGAAAGCAAAAAGCGAGAAAGAGCGAGAAAGAACGAGAACAGAGAGAGAAAGAGAGAGAGGGGAGAGAGAGTGTGAGAGAGAGAGAGAGAGGACGTACCGACGTTTTAACGAGCCGTGATTTTCGTGCTCGCCTTTTCGAGACCCTTACGTAACGCGACTTAATTGTGAAGGAGCTATCGCGCCGGTTAATACGAGCGTCGAGAACGAGGAGAGACATTCGAGGGGGTGCTTGGCGGGTTTAACTGTGGAGTAACGGCCTGCCGTGGTGGGGGAAGGGAAAGATTGCTTTGGAGGGGATACTATCCCCACCACTTGCTCGTCCATCAGTCGCTCCGAGGCCGTTGTGGAGAGAGGTTTGTTCTTGTTGTCCGTCTGTGCGTTTAACGTTTCGTGCTCGCTTTCACGTTGCGATCGCTCGGTTTCGTTCGATCGGTGCTCCCGGTTTTTCCATTCCCAGCCGTGCTACTCTATCGGTGCGTAAAAAAAAAGTTTCCTCGCGTACCAACGGAAAGACGTGTGCGTGCTAGTGTTGGTAAACTTAACCTCAAAGTGTGGCGGCGGGCCACCCGTTTAGCTCGTAAACAACTAAGTGCAGTGTCTCTGTGTGATGGTGTTTCAACATTGAGGAAGTGCAGCCGTGGATAGGGGGGGAAGAGCGGTAGTTTCTCTTCTTTCGTTTAATCCGAAGGAAAAAGGAGCTTTCTCGGCGTATTCTTAACGCGGTTCTCGCTCTGTTTTACCGACCGTATAAAGGGCACGCCACGCTCTCTCAGTGCCCAACGGGATTCTTCGTGGCGTCGGCGTCACGTTTAACCTCGATGAACGTAGAAGGCGGTCCAAGTAAGTGGTGACACGAGTAGTTATCGTTCGAAAGGGTGAAGTTACACATTACCGATGAGAATGCGGTAGAGGTGGATGACAAACACACCGATGGATCATCGTCGTGTTTCCGAGGCGGGGACCTTCTTGATCGAATTGCATCGGCAGAACGGCGGACAGAGCTGTCCTAAGGGTCGCTCGTCCTCGTAGCCCACGCGGGCGATTTCATTCGAGGTGTTTTTGTTTATCGTTGTTATTGTTATTTGTTGTCGTTGGTGTGCCGCGTGACATGAAGCATATCGCTTACGTGATTTGAGAACATATACAACGGTGTTTGTATTTTCTACTAGTTTGAAACCAGAGAGGAAACATGTATCCCAGTGCTGGAATCAACGCTGCTGCCGTAGCCGCCGCCGCCGTTGCCAGGCATCCGGTGAGTAAACTATTCTTTCCCAATCTCTTTTCACCTTCTCCGTTTTATCGATTTTACGCTCTTCCATGCTTTTCCCTTCCACCTCTGCCGCGTTCTCTTTCCCGCTATTCGCAAATCGTGTTCCGTCGATGTTTGTTACCGTTTCGAGCACCGTCGAAATAAATTCCGTTAACGAGATAACGAAGCATAAACCCATCCCGCTGCTCTCTCTCTGTCTCTGTCTGTCTCTCTCTCTCTCTCTCTCTCTCGCTCGTTCTCTCTCTCTCGTTTATCTCCATTTTCCAAATTGTCGGGAACGCTTGCCGAGGTGTAATTCCCGACACGTTACGCCTTTGTTACGCGGTTTGAACGATTTGTACCTCGTAAGGCGAACTCGCGCAAAAGCTCAGGGACTTGGCTCGAGTTTCACGTGCACGGCGTTGCGCGTACGCGCGCGATTCCGATCACGTTCAGTGGCGTAGAAACCAGTGTAACACCTTTCCACCGATCCTCGTCGATCGGATTACGAATCCTCCGTTAGAATTTTTGCCAACGCGCGCGCCGGCCGATTATGGAACAGGATCGCGGTCGTCGTTACACCCGTATCGAAGGAGCGGCATGCTCACGTCAAAACATTCCCCGGATCGAAATAGAAACACCGGCGATCCGGCGTCGCTCGAACACCCGATAATAATACCGATCCGTGCCGCCGATGCGGTCACGTGCGTCGTCGTCGTGCACACACATTTATCATGGTCCGTGCGTCGCGTACGTGTTCGGACACACGTGCCTTTCTCAGCCTCGCGTACATGTGCGCGAGTGTAAGTAACCCTTCGACTCGTTTCGAGATTTCGAGATATCGGTCCGCGGCAAAAGCGTGTTGCGGCCGCAAACCCCGTCACGAATTCGAGGTTAGCCGTGGACCGTGTAAAAGCCGCTTCGTCTCGCGCCTATTGATCCGTGAATCCAAGACGAGGATCCATGAATCGGTTACGCGAGACTCCTTTTCTTCGCGTGTCCTCTCTCTCTCTCTCACTCTCTCTACGTGGATTTCGTGTCCGGCCTTTAATAGCCGCCTCGATTAAAGCGTCTCGCTCGTTGTACATAACCATAACGATGTACAAGATTGGCCGGGGCCGTGTGCGCCACGGAGGCATAGTTTCACGGCGAGTTTAGTCGCTGAAATTCTTGCCGGTCGATGAACAGGATATTATAAACGGCCGGGGAATGAAAAACGAAAGAGCGTGACTTTATGTAAGCGCGTCGAACGCGTACGCTTGCTCGCGCGCGCGCGATATGTTTATCGCGTTTATTTCCACCGCGACGACAGCGCCGCGGAGATGTCGCTCGACGCGATTAAGCGCGCGCGCATGCGCATTAGCGCGGTATTCTCGCGTTCGGGGTGACGCGGAGACGTAACAGCGACGTGCGCTCGGCCCGGGAAAAATTACATCATTCACCGTTGCCATTATATCTGCCCCGGTCCCCGATAATCATAATAATTAGAGGCGAAAGCAAAAAATCAGCCATTACTTTGTATTATAACGGTGTGTTGTCGGCTGGAAGGGGAGAGAGAGAAGACCCTCTCTTGGATAGAATAATGAAAGCTTCATCTGGCCCATCCCTAATAACAGGCGTTACACCGGATGCGGCCCGGCGATATTGTAGCACGTGGTGAGCAGCGGGGGAAAAAGAGGGCGAAAGAAACATGGCGGCCGGACAGAGACAGAGCGAAACGGGAACGAACAAAGCGCAAAAAAAAAAAAAAAAAAAAAAAAAAAAAAAAAAAAAAAAAAAAAAAACCGGGGAAAAAAACAGCGCCGGCAAAAGAGTCGAGGCTGTCCCTCGAAAGGCGGTGACAATGTTGTGGAAAAAAGGTGGCTCTGTGTCGAGTGCCGTGAAGAAGCAGAGAGCGCGAGCGAGCCGGGGAATGAGAGACGGATATACACCACGGAGAGGACGGAGAAGGTCGAAAGATAGTCGCTTCGCTGTCGTACACACGCGCGAAAAGGGGAGTCGGTGACGAGACGGCGCGCGCATACACGGTATTAGAACATAACCTTCTGTAAACCAGCGGTATGCACTCGCGACGGGCCCTGATTCGGTAAATATTGATGCGTTTAATCGGCCCGTTTGCCTCGACGCTTCTGTATACGCGGTTCGGTGCGTGCACAGCTGAAAAATCTTTTGAAAACTCGATGAAATCGAACACGCGAAACGGATATATATATATATTTTTTTTTCCCTCCCATCTTCGTCTATCATTCATATCTCTATCCTGTTATTCCTTTCATCGTTTTTTTTTTTTTTTTTTTTTTTCACTCGCTCCGCGTATCTAACGAAACACGCGCAAACAGCACGGTCGAATTTCCCGAGGCAAACAGACATTTGACTCGACCGAGAGAGAGAGTGGGAAACGTTTTGTAAGCAGCGCGGAACGATAATCGGCCGATTTTAAGCCTCGAAGCCGTTCGACGCCGCGATGCACATGGTAATGCGTCGTTCGAGGCACGTCGTTGCGGGACATGCGAGCCGAGGCGAATCGAGTCGCGCTGTCGGCACGGAAATATGGAATCACAGTGATATCTTGAGCGTCACGTCGTCCATTATGCTGATGCGCCCGGTAAATTTCACGCATTATACTCCCATTATACGTTTCCTGGCCGAGTGGAATCGCGATCTCGTGCTCCCGCTCGCGGTAATTACACGCTGCTGCTTCTTGTTCGCTGCTTGGTGGGGGTACGGGCCTGGTGAAAGGGACGGGTGGGGAGGGACCGATTGTTTTAATTCCCTCGTTCCACGACCGACGTTATCGCTTCGCGTTTATACTTGTTTCGCCGTTTATTCGTTTAATTCACCGTCTTTCCTCTTCTTTTTCCTTTTTCTCTCTCTCTCCTTTTTTCCCTAACCTTCACTGCCTCGGTCACTTTTCACCTATAAACACAGCGCGTTTCTATCGTTGGGCCCGATACGCATCTGTGCTCGGCCCGTTGATACAATTACCCCGGCGGAGCGGAAAAAATCGCGACCTACTGTACCGACGGAGCAGCGTCTGACTGTGCTCGATGGAGCACGGCCAAATTGTATCCTCCTATAACGTTTATTCGGGCACCTGGGGCGCGTATTGCTCTCCCCTCCGGCTCGCCTATGTGACGCGACATATTGTCTGTTCCATTACTCTCTGAACTGGCGCCCTCGAGATTCACTTACGCTGCCGCTCTCGTGTTATTGTACACGGAGCGTGGTACGGCCGTAAAAATCTTGTCGATAAAAAGGGAACGTTGTATCGTGGCAGCGTCGGGGGCTGGGAGGGGCGGCGTATCGAAGTGCCGTAAAACAAAGGGTGGAAAAAAAAGTGGTAGAGGAGTAGGGGAGAAAGGAGGAGCCAGAAGAGGAAGAATAACGCAGACGGCTCGTTTCCGATAAGAACTTTCAGGGAGCGTAAAAAGACGATTCCACGTCGATACGGGAATCGTACTGTGTTAAGGTTCATGGAACGGATACCGATAAAACGATTTGATTTGCTCGTGCACGCTCGCCTAGTTTTCTCTTCAATAAGACTGAGATAATTAAATGGACGAACGCTCTTTATCGCCGGCTTCCCGTTTATAATTGCTATTTGTAAGAGTTTTTAATGGGTCTCTCGATAGTCGGCCGTCTGGGGGCACCGGGAATACAGAGGTCTGAACTCTCGCAGAAGTAGCTTATTACGTTAAATGGTTTTCTTTCCGATATCGGAGGCGAATTAATCAGCGAAGATAGCCGGAGATCTACCGGCTCCTCTTTTTTTTTTCGACCTTTTGCTTTCTCACTTCCGAAAAGGGAGAAAAAAACAGGGGTTTGAGGCGGGGAGAAAAGGGGACGAAGAAAAGAGAAGGGGAAAAAAAGGAATAGAAGAAATGATCAGACGGGACAGTTTAGCTCGGGTGCAGGTGCTCGAGGGAACGTATAATCCGGGGGTAGCTGAGCGAAAGAGGCGAACGACTGCGACCGGGGAAAGCATCCCTCGTCCCTGCCGAAATAATCCCCTGACTGGCGCAACAATGGCCAGAAACGAACCCCCGAGCGTGAAGCGTAATACCCGAGTCCTCAGGGTGCCGTAAATTGGTCCACTGGGAGAGCAAAGGAGAAGAGAGAGAGAGTGAGAGAGCCGTGTGGAGTGCTTTACCCATGGACCCTCGTGGTTACTTTGCCACCCCTCTGGTTCCGTCTTCTGTTTCAACAAGGAACATCCTACTCGAGAAATCCCGCAGCGAGTGGTCGTTTCTTCCTTATTGCTTTACAATCATTTTCGAGCGCCCGGTTTCCGTTTACAGATCCATTCCCGATCCCGTTCAAAATCTATATCTCGCGCGCATATTATTCCTATCGTTCGAAACGAATTCGAATATGGTCGTGTCTGGTATCGCGTGCATCGTAAGAACGTTAGTGATCCGACTACGGTACCGTTTAAACGGTAGAATAAAAGACCGGGAGAAATTTAATTCGTTCGCTTTAGATAATTCGATACCGTAAGAGCATCGGATAACGCGGAGATTCTCGCAAGTTCTTCCGTGAGGTAAAAAACGAGGGTGGTGATCTACGAATTCGCGGGGAGGAGCTCTCGTAAATACCGGCGCTAACGAGGGACAGAGATTGTCGGCCGTCGCTTGGTAATTCGCGAAATACGCGATGAAATCCGCCGACCGGCTCGAATCGATCGCATAATGCTCCGTGAAGAGTGTGCACTTCCGGCTCGGTGCGGCCCGCTCGAGATGCTGGCGATTTTAAAATGCGCATACCGTTGGAGACAGACGGAAATATCGGGAAACGTCCATCGTTCCCCGCGGCCAATAAATATTTCCCATCGAGCGAAATTTGTTTGCACGGTCCGCCGCTACGTCGCGCGGCTTACACCATCGGCCCGGCCGGTGGTGGGGGTAGTAGGGCCGAGCAGTGGGGGCAGTAGGGCCGGAGAGTGGGGGCGCGTGGCTCTTTTCTTTCGTCGTGCGCGTTTCGGGCGAGACATTCGAGCCACGACTGTTTGTCTTCCGGCAACGCTTTTCAGCCAAATTATTTATCTTTCGACCGGTACCCTCTATAGATAGCCCCTGCTGACTGGAACCGGGGTTCCTCCGCGTCCTCGTCGACCTTTCTCAGACACTGTCCGTTTCAAACCGGGCTACAAGGGTTCCTCGAGTGTTCCGAACATAATCCATTGTGCAGGGGCGATTGTGTTTACGTCTGCATGCGTTTCCAAGTGGAATGGAACTCTCCGCTTCCACTCCCCCCTCTCTCTCTTCCGTGCTCGTTTAAATAACTCTCGAATTACCTACCGCCATCTCTCGCGCGCCTCCTTTTAACTCTTTTCGACAGGAGAAACAGAGGGAGAGGTAGAGTAGTAGGGATAGAGGCTGGTTCTCGCGTTTCGTACGTGGCCCAGGCAATCTCGTTCCAGCACTTATTCCCTGATCGTTTCCCCACCGGTTAATCTTCCGCTTCCGAAGCTGAATCGCTTCTAGTATTAACCCTAGCGATGAAGTGGTTCACGGAGAAGCGATTCCTTTCGAATAGCACAGTTCGAAGACTCGTTAAACGAGGGGTTTAGATCGGGGCTACGAATTCCGCCTCCGTCCACCTAACCCCCCCCACCATTCCTCCGGGGTAATGGGTAATTGGTACGTCCCGCTCCTTCGTTCCCGCGTTTACACCCGTCGATGCTTTATCATTAGTGCACGCAACGTCGGGCTCCCGTTCGATCTTAATTATTCATAACATTTATGGTTACGATAATCGGTCGGTACGGTAGATTACACGTGCAATTAACCGGATTCGCGTCACTAATAACTTCTTCGCCCGAGTCCGGGCGAACGAGAACGGGAACGAGAACGAGCGAGCGAGAGGGGGCGTGCGACGCGGCGCGGCGCGCGCATTCGATACGGAGGACCGTTCGCGATTTTCACGGCTCGTTAGTCACGGCTTTATAAATCGAACTACCCTCTAAGAAAAAACGTCGGACCAGCAGCGCGTTGCCTGACTGGTGTGCGTTCGCTGGTGTATAGCCAGCGTCGGTGTACGCCACCGACGAAGGTCGTGCGCGCGTGTGAGCGCTCCTCGAGCGGAATGTGCGAGTACATAAGTATTTCGTGCACGTTCGCCTCGAATAATGCGTGCAGGCACTTGGCAAGGAGCGATGGATACCGTGGCGTAGCCACGCACACGCGGCAACCACGAACGCGGGGCCTGCGCGTCTGTGTACAGGTTATGCATGTATATAGCGCGATAAATACGCCTAACCGCTTTGTAAACCTCGCTGGAAGGTGGATAGAGGGGAAAAAGAAAGTCCGAGGAAGCCTCTTCAAGTCCCCTCGGACCTGCTCGTACAGGAGAATGGCACTAATTGGCATTAGGCTTGGCAGTTTGTCGTGTTCCCCCCTCTATGGGCCTGTGTGCTGCTCCTGGCTGCTACATCACGCTGCCGCACACCGGAGCGTTTCGTTTCCATGACTCCTCTTCCGTGACTGCGGACATTTCTCTCCTCGCCTCGCACNCTGGTAGAATAAATCGTGGGACCGAGGATCGATATTCACATCATAGATTGAAAAATCATAAACGAAGGAGTCTCGCTCATTCAACGACACTCGCAGATTTTAGGCAGATTTTCTGAGAAGAAGCTAAGAGCGGCACGCGCTAGAGCGCTTAGGTCGTTATTGGAAAATTTGTTGCAAGGGTTGCTGGTAGAATAAATCGTAATTGCAAGGAGAGACCGGCCGCGTTCGTTTGTCAGCAAGGGATGTCTTTAATATCGGCCGCAATCGCTGACTCTCTCTCTCTCGCTTTCCAGCCGCCTCGGACCCCTAACCTACGCTCCTTTTTCTTTCCTCCTTTTTCTCCTTTAATCCTGGCGCTTTGGGACTCTGTAATTTCTCACCGCGGGGGGTTATTATCCGCTGCGGGCATCGACGCCGCGAAAAATGCCACGGTCTCCGTCGGTGATTCGAAAACACGCTTCTAAAGAAGTTCGAATAGCAGGGACGCGCTGTGACTCATCCGCGCGTCGTCCTATCCTTTTTCCATCGTCTTTATCGCGCCGTGGCAGGCACCGCTGGTGGAATAGCCGATTCGGACCAACGGCAGCTTAATTCCCGGCATGTCGAACTCGACGCTCGTAATCGGTCCTCCGATCGTTTTCCTTTTCTTCCCGCGATTATTTTTGTTCGTCACGGATTTTATCATCGATATTCGCGGATTAAATCAATTCGAATGAGATTTTTCTTCTCCGATTCTCGATCGACGCCGCTTCTGGCAGTAACGTAAAAAGAGAACGCGTATATGGATTCGATATTCCGCGTAAATTATTTTCCATTTTAATGCCGGCGATAAATCTCGCGATTTAAATGGTTAATAATTGTTACGTACCGATTGTTCGGAATTATTATATTCGCCGAATGGTACAATAGTCCGGTAGTAAATACGCAAGTACCATCGGGTATTTAAACGCAAGTTACACGTTGGACTCGTTTACAACGCTTCCGAGCAATTGTGCGATTAAAAATCGATTCGATCGATAACAAATTTTGTTGTTTGCAAAATATTCCTCCCTTTGTTGCGAAATTAGAAATACGATGCTGTTCGCTCGATATACGCGAATTAAAAACATTTATTCTTCGAATTTCCAAATATTTCCTAACCCGTTCTCTTTTTCTTTTTTAATATACAACGACTCGATAGAGTCGGTATTAAAAATTGGCTACCGCGGCGAATACATCCTGCGTCCGTCGTATTTCTTATTTTCGTGTTTCGCGATATTCTCGTTTGCTTTTTCCTGGAATAATAATTTATTTAATCGCGGTTTTTCGGTCGGCCCGCGGCGCGAAACTCGTCGCGCAGCGTTCGGGACTCGATGGAATTTTTCTGATCATTAATCGCGAGGATTTTAAGGCGATCGTTACGGTTTTAATAAAACCGTTTTATGGCGCGTTTCGGCGCGGTGATTCAAAGTGCTGAATAACACAAGGTTATAATCAACCGTTTATGAGATACTGCTACGAAAACCGGTGATAAATTTACCAGTGTTTCCAGGGTAGAACGGGGAACGGTGATTCCAGGCTATTATTCAACGACATATTAGAATTGCGAATCGTTATTCGAGGCAAAGGCAATGGTTAATTTATCGCCGACGCTTTATGGCTACGGTTTCCACGGATTTAAAAACACATTGGCCATTCTAGATATCGCGGATATGGGGAATGCGTTTCCCGTGTAGATGTGAAAAAAAATCTTCTTTTATTCAGCCCGAGGATTCGTTTTTACAGTACGCGATGGAGCTAATGCTCAATTGCCTGCCATTAATTATATCGGACGTTTCCGAGAGTAAAAAGTCCACCATTTCCTAGAAACTGAGCTCGTAATGTTTATTGTACCGATTTATTTATATATCTCTTTTTTATTTCTTCGTCCTGCTGTAATGCGTAATTTTAACGTGGAACAGGTTAGCTCGAAATCGGGTACGCGTGCAATCGTTTGTGGGTCAAATTTCCTAACGCCATTTTTGGAAAGTTTAACAATTTTTTTAGCATTTTAATTCTACTGTAACACGTAATTTTAACGCAGAATGGGTTAGGTCGAAGTCGGGTAGGTGCGCAATCGTTTGTGGGTCAAATTTCCTAACACCACTTTTGGAATATTTTAAAATTTCCACCTCGTCGCAATATGCTACGCTATTATTATTTTTTCTTCTCTGAAATTTCTTTCCTTCTCGTAATTTAAAATTCTGCTCTAAGAGGGTTGAAATAACCCTTCTACTTCACACTATATCGCATCCCCTAGACCATCATACAACTAGTAATCAATCCAGAATAACTATCATCCTTTGCTTTCAATAATATATTATTTTTTCCCACAATTTAAAATTCCACCACAAGATAGATAATTAACCCTTTGCACTCGTCGATTTTTTCTCTATAAAAGTGTAAAAAATAAAAAAATTTTGCCATAATACCGACGATAATTGTTAGAATAAAAAATAGAAAAATTATAACAACTAACGCTACATTATCTTAAATTTACTATATAAATTAATACCGAACTTCAAAATTTTATTGAACGTCTACCGAAGTGCAAAGAGTTGAAAGACACTATTAACTATCCTTAATCGAAACGAGAAATCGTTCTACCCTCTCGTTGGGTTTTCGAAAAGCACCACCAATAATCCATCGACCGATACATCGCGCGTGGATAAAAATAAAGAGGAAATAGCTAAGCGGAAACGCAAGAGCAGTTTAAGTAGTTAGAGCCGCGAGGTGCAGCTCTGAACGGATTTTCCCCATAACACCTATAATACCGAGCGAATGGAAATCTTTTTACGGTCGATGATTCCGGGAAGAACCTAAAACGAAATACCCGAGGGATTTCCTTCCTGCCGCGTTTCAGGACCACGGAATCTCGTCCAGCCACCAGTCCGGGTGCTTTCCGCCGTTCTTCCCCACAGATATCCTCCAACGACTCTCTTGCAAATTTTCGCCACTGCTCTCACCGTATATACCACCCCCGGAGTACGTTGTCGAATAATTCACGGATTTACGGGACTCGTTAACATACTCGGTATGGCTATTTGCGAAAGTTGTTACTCGAACGGTGATCCACCGGGTCTTCTCAGACCCCTATCTTATATCTCGCGCGATATTTGCGTATTTAGAATCGTGATAAGTAACGTTGGATACCTCCTTTATCATCGCAGTGACGATATATGGAAATTAAAATATTAACAATTATATTTAGCCCTTCGCTTTCCGTTGTCACCGCTGTCGCAGCAAATTAAACACGGCGACAACGGAATGTGGTAAGTTAATCCTTTGCGGTCAAATTATTGTTCAATTTTTGTTACCAGAAGCTTCCTATGCTTTTAATTTATTTGTAATTTAATTAGACTAAAAAGTAAGGCAATTTAAATAAATTCGTTTAAATGACTGTTTTATTTACACTATTATTGTACTTTGTAATTTTCAAGTGTACGATATCTCTTGAAATAATTTTCCGATCTTGAGTTATGCTTGACTTAGGATTATAAAGCGTTAACCCATTCGCTGCCAACAACGAATATATGCTTGTTTGATTTTTATACATGTAAACGATTATTTATAACAAAACATGTGTGTTTATTTTGAAATAGTAAAACTTAGATAAACAATAATACTCAAAACAGAAATGACAAAGCGAAATCGAGGGAAATTTGCTGAATTAAAAAATTTATGCTACATCGATGGCAATGCTAAAATGATTTATCGCTATATTGCAAACAGCTTTCATTTCAAACAAGTAAAAAATTTCGCCCTCAAAAGGTTAATCCTTTGAACTCGACGATTTTTTGGCTACGGAAGAA
>NIJG01000075.1:442091-509130 GCA_002201625.1 Euglossa dilemma | reverse complement strand
AACAATCGCGTGTTCAGCGCCACGGTGGAATGCCGACCGGCCGTTTTTGCGATTTTCAGAAATTTCGCCCTACGGACGAGACGCGAGGAGGAGGGAAGCTTCGCGGCGCTTCTTTGTCGGTTGCGCGTCTTTGCAATTTCTTTTTCCCTTTATTTTATCGCTCGGCTCGGCTCCTCGAGGCTGTGGGACGGGAAGAAGCCACCGTAGAATGTTCGTTAACCTTCGAGTGTTAATTGAGGATGTTGAACCTGTCGAAGACTCGAAAATATCTGCGAGAAGTCGATGCTTTCGCCCGCAAAATTCGAAAAATCCCAACACAGAGTTTAACCAATTACTTTGTCGTAACGAAGTTAAATAGGTTCTTTCAAATTAACGATAATTCTATTACCGGTGATAAAATTGTCGGCACGATTGTGGTCTAGATAATTGTAGACGAAAAACTAAGGGAAAAATACGGAGCGACGTTTTCGCGTAGGAGACTTAATTTTCGAGAAAAATATCTGCGATAAATCGAAGCGTTTGCCCGGGAAATTCGAAAAATCTCAGAGAGAATTTTTCGGCTTGACGTGTTATTGAGAGATTAACGAAATACTTTGCCGTTACGAAGTTAAATAATTTATTCCAAATTAACGATATTTCTATTATCGGTGATAAAATTGTCGGCACAATTGTACCGGAGGTGATTGTGGACGTGAAACTAAGAGGAAAATACGAAACGACGTTTTCCCATAGGAGACTCGGTTTTCGAGAAAAATATTTGCGATAAATTAAATCGTTTGTTTGGGAAATTCGAAAAATCTCAGAGAGAATTTTTCGGCTTGACGTGTTATTGAGAGATTAACGAAATACTTTGCCGTTACGAAGTTAAATAATTTATTCCAAATTAACGATATTTCTATTACCGGTGATAAAATTGTCGGCACGATTATACCGGAGTTGATTGTGGACGAGAAACTAACAGGAAAATTCGAAACGACGTTTTCTCGTCGGAGGCTCGGTTTTCGA
The DNA here is from genome assembly GCA_002201625.1 of Euglossa dilemma. Taxonomy (NCBI): domain Eukaryota; kingdom Metazoa; phylum Arthropoda; class Insecta; order Hymenoptera; family Apidae; genus Euglossa; species Euglossa dilemma. The sequence continues at coordinate 508,125 of NIJG01000075.1, read as the reverse complement.
GAAAATCGGCGTTAAATATTTGCGCGGCAGGCGCGCGCCTAATCACGTCTGAACTTGACAGATATCGCTGTAGATTAATATCCCCGACTGTGTTTGCGTTCATAAATATTCCCAATGAAATAAATTACTTTGCATTAGCTTTACTTCCTCACTTTTCTCACCGCGGGCATTTAGTGGCCATTAATCTGCAGACACGATTACGCACCGGCGACCGCAAACCGATAAATCTTTGAACCTAATTTTCTCCAGAATGGTGGCCCGTGTGGAAAAACTTTATTCCACATCTTTCCCTTGATTTTTAACGTACAATGCTTTCCATCCCAATTTTGTCACCGAACCATGAAAATTAATTTTGGGCCTTACGTTAATTATAATCATTTCCCTTTATTAACGTTCGAAAAACAGGATCGGATGGTAGAGCTACACGATCGGCGTATATTTTCTCGACAGACTGGATGTAAACGTGTGGAGGAATGTAAGAAGGGAAAATGGCGGTCGCTGAAGCGTGTGGCGAGGCTTTAGTCCTGAGCGGCCAATTTATTCTCAACGTGCAATAGACAGCGTTGCAGGTGTCGGAGTATAACCCAAGAGAAAGAAGAGTTCGTTATCTGAAATGGGTTCGCTAAGCCAAGGTTTCGGGGCAGAGTGTGCCAGTTTTCTTGCGAGATGCCACTCTTATCTCTTCGTGTGGCCTGGCCCTCTGATCTCCGAACCCGCTGGCTTATTCAACATCTTCCGGTGCTTACGACGCTTCCGTGCAATCGATCTCTCGACGCCTTTAATTGCGCCTCGGTCCCCGCCATCTGTCCCACGACCTCTTTTCCTCCCCGCTAGCCGAACGGCGTGGATCCGACTGCATATTTGCTCTCCTACCGTCTTCACAAACACGAGTACCGTTACACGATTGCTCGATGGGTAGAAAAATAAGGCAAACGGATTGCACGAGGGAGCACAAAAGGTTGTATCCCATTCGCCAAGGTTCTCAGAAGAGAGCCCCACGAGGAAGCGGAAATACCGTCCCGGTGTTCCGTGCAAGGTCGATTTCCAATTTCCCTGGGATAGGCAGGGACCCTCGGAGGAAGAGGAGGACCTTCGACCGAATAGGTTTTTCCCTGGAAATAGAAACTCGCGAGCCGCCAAGGTCGAGATATATCCCAGTCATCGACGTTGAAATTTACGACGCTTCTGGGGCCCTATGAGTAAGCGAACCCTCCGAGAGAGAGCAGCTCGTTGACGGGAAAGTGATCCGCCATTAAAAAAAGTCTCCGTTCATTCTGTCGCCTGTGAATGGCACCGTTGGTTTTCAAAGCGGCCGAAAATTTCCCAAGGTCGAGACAGAGTCCGGTCTAACCTGGAATCCCTTTTAGGTGGAAGAAGCCTGGCCGTGTAAGCCGCGTGAGGTTCACCGTTAGTCGATATACCGCGGGATTAAATTTTCCAAACGGTTGCCATTTCGAGGCGGTAAGACAAATAGCCTAACAGAGCGCCGCTTTACGACCTTTTGTCTAGCAGTTTCACGTATAGAGGAAGAAGGTAGAGAAAAAGAGGTCGCGACCGAACGACGCCGGTGCCGTTGCCCTCGACCAATCATCTTACCGTTGGTAATCGAGGAAAATTGACGCGAGAAACGGGGCTGCTGGCCGCGAATAAATGGCCGGGAAAAATACGCGTACCCTTGGAAAAGTTGGTTCGCGAAACGCGTATCGAGTCCGTCGACACCGAACAGAGAAACGTTATATATCACTTGCCCCCCACTCCGGGCCCCTGTGTCGTCCTTGTCTTCGTTCCTATTTATCGTCGTCCGCGCTTCGTCTCCGCTCCTCCGGCTTTTATCGGTCGATTGAATATCGATTAAGTCCGTGCCGCTTTCCACGGTATAATTGAATCGTATTCGTGTTAATTCGTCGTTATATCGGCTCGTTGGAAATAAATCGTCGCGTTCCAGCCGAGCGACTCGAGTTTCTAGGACTAATCTGCATAGCACGTGTTCTTTTTACCCGCGAGGCAGAAAAAGCCGAGGGAAAGAAGGGAAAAACGAGAGAGGCAAAGATGGACGGAAGAGCTGCGCCGCGTGTACGCATGCGCGGGCACGAGCTGCTGCTGCGCAGCGCATTCCGCGCAACGGGAGAAACGCCAACTCGCGATCCGATTTCTGGTCGCGCGTAGTCGGCCACGCTCGGTTAACGCCGCGGGAATACGGAGAAAGACGAGAGGCGCTGACTCGATCCAGCCGAGCGTTCTTCGTGGCCGCGCTATCGGATTATCAAATTCCTGTTTACGGCCGTCGTGTCAAGTCACACGTAAAAGCCGAGGGTCCGAAGTAATCCAGTCCTCGGTACCACTCATCGAGTATTCCAACGACAATCGTTGGGAGCCCCCAACCGGTAAGCGACCCTCCGATCCCCTACCAACGATGCGCACACACATACGCACACACACACGGGCAACTGGTCCCTATTATTTTCCACGAGGTCGTCCGTGACCACCTCGGGGGTCTCTCTTCGTGATCGGTCGTAATTTTTGGAAGCGAGCCGCGACCCTCGAGGGCTTTGGGGCGTTAAGCCGAATTAACATAAGAGCGTGTGTGCAAACAGAATGGCTCGGGGACAGCGTGTCCGAGAGCGAGACAGCGTGACGAACGAGACACCGAGTGGAGCAGAGAGACGGAGAAAGCTACGGGACTCGGCTGGCTGGCTGGTCGTGAAGGGTCGCAGGGAGGGGGAGCATGGTGGGAACACGTGTCCCACACGGAGATAGTTAATTACTCGTTTGTGCACGCTGGCTCGCTCGCTACCAGCAGGCAGGCCAACTGAGACGGAAAATCGGTGAGCGTTCGCGGAGGGAGCAGGACGGACAGCTCGCTGCGAGAACGAGAGCAGTCGAGCGAAGGAACGAACGAGGATCGTGGTCGGTTGGTAAGAGAGAGACGCGGACAGAGCTCGAGATCGAAACGAGAGGGAAGGTGGTCCCGAGACAGAGACATCGAGCTGGTGCGCGACTGCCGTGCGAGCGAGACCGTGTATTCCTGTTTCATCGGACCGTCGAGACCCTACGCTTGCCACGGAGGTGGAGAAGGTGGCAGCGATGGAACAGGGTATACGAGGAGGAGGCGAAAAACGAGGATGAGGTTAATGATATACATGGGGGCTACCGTATACTACCGGCTCGATCCCATCTGTGGCTACCTTGTCTCCTTCTCTCCCGCTCCTTCGCCTTTCTCTCTCTCGCGTTTCCTTTTCGGAAGCTCCCGCGTGGCTGCGCTTCTTTCGCTCCTCGCCAGCGAGAACAGCGTAACCCGTGGCGCTGTTCTATACGTGCCTAGCTATACGTAGCCGGCGTGTACGGGTTTCTTACGTGTTAACACGGTATTCGATAGCGCATTCAGCCCGATCTTTGCACTTGATGTATCGCTTTTGATTAATCCGTGTAAAAGGATCGCGTTTGTCAAGATTAGATAAAGGCGCAGCACGTGTTCCGATATTACACGTGGGCGGCCGGATTTATCGACTGTTTCAATATTCCCGGAGTTTATCATTTATTTCGAGGTGTCGGGAAAGCCGCGAGATTCCGGTGATTTCCTTTCGTTACGGACAGGTTCTCCGCCGCGGTTCTGTTGCTGAACGAAATATCGCGATATTACTGCGCACGCTACGGGACACCGACCGTCAACGGAATTAAAAAAATACGTAGAATATCGATGGCAAAACAAAGTACTATTAGTGGCATCTTATGGAGGGCCACTATAGTGGCCTGTATTAACTCAGTAGCATATTATGGAGGGCCACTATAGTGACCCGTAGTAGCGAAAGGGTTAACCCTTTGCACTCGGGAAGCCACTATCACTCGACGTAATGTTTTGAAGATCCATATTAATTAATGTTTAAAATGTTTTAAATTTAAGATCATATAACGATACGCGAAATATAGAAATGAAATAATCTTACGTGTTCATTATTATACGATTCTTTATTTACCGTTCAAGAACATAACATCTGTTTTATAGCAGAAAATCTGAAAATTTCCTCTTATGTGGCCCAAAAATCGACAAGTGCAAAGGGTTAAAGCCTGCGAGTAAATCTCAGAACAGAAAAAGAAACTCGCGAGATCATCCTAGCATTTGATTATATTTATTTATTTTTCTCTATTTTTCCACGCGAATCGTTTCAACCGCGATTTTATTCCGGAACTCGAACACGAATTTGGTTCGTTATTCATAGTTCGTGAAATTAAATCGGGACACAGGCAGTAGATAAAGGTTAAGAAGAAAACGAGAGACGGGACACGGAATCCGTCTGTTCGAACGCGACGCGCGCGCACATCTGGATGCGCGCGCAGGCGGCCGAGACAGATTGTGCAAGCGCGCGCGCAATACGATTCCGCAGCCAGTTTCGTAGTCGCTCGAGCGAATATCGGTATTCGCTACCAGCGTTACAAGACTGCGCACGCTCCGCTGACTTTTCGAACGGCGGAACGCGCGCTCCGCGGGGAATCCGATGGTGGGGGCACAGGAACTGTGCGCGGTGAACTCCGTCGCAGAAATCCAAGTACATGCATCAACGAAGCCGTGCTCCAGTCTGTTGCGAACGGATCCTCCCTGTTGTGCCATGGCTCCGTTTACCCGTTCCGTTCGCGTAGACATCGTGTCGTGATATTTGTACCGCGATCGTTGCCGCTGCCTTTCCGCTCGCTGTAATTTTACGAAATTACGAGTATCTACATCTTCCAACTGAAAATTATTCTTTACTTATCTCTCTTGCGGAATACATGAGTCGAAATTGAAATTACCGGTTTACGCTCGGGGATTCTCATCCTTTTTTTTTGTTATATTATGGAAAATTATTCGAAATTCGCGTTTGAAAAATCAAACGTCTAATTCGGTGAACCAAATATCAAATTTTAATTGATTTGTAAATTTCTTTTATGAATTTTATATTTAAAAAATTTTTAATCTGTATAGATTTAAATTTTAAATTATTATATATATTTTGGTAATAATTATTTTAAAATTTAGTATGTAGCACCTAGCTAAATAACGCGTTACATCGTAATTTCTACGCTTCCTTGTGAGAGTTGAACGCGGAATTTTCGTAACGAGCCAAGGGAACTTCGAAATACGTGTTTTGCGATACAATTCTTACATAAACCTAGTATAATATATACTATAATTGCCTAATACGTAACGCGTAACGATACACACTTCCAGGCTGACCAATTCGATTTTTTAAATCCTTAAAAATTCAACCCCTTCCACTACAAACGACTAAGCTCCGTGATAATTTCCATGCTAAAAAAAAAAGAAACTCAAGAAAGCCTTCTATCCCTCCAAAACGTAAACTACCAAATTACTCGAAAATTCCAAATAAATTTCCACAAACCCCACTTCTGGGAAAATAACAAAGACAAACAATCCGAGGACAATCTCGTAGAATGAAAACCGGGCCTGTCCTGCATTTTCTCCTTGCCGGCCTAAACTCGTCGGCCCAAGCTCGCGTTGTCCAAGCCGAGGTAACAAGATGTATCTTGTTCCTTTTTCTCCCACTCCTCGGACACTTGGTGCCGCCTCAAGCGACTACGAAGTCAACTCGGAGATAATAATAATAAAAAAAAGAAAGAAACCGAGAGAAAGAAGGAGGGAGAAAAATGGAAAAAAGTTAAGAAGAACAGCGAAACGAGGGAGAGAGAGAGAAAAAAAAGGAAGAGGAGTAGTTGGGTCGCCGAGACCTCGTCGCGTAGCTACATTAGCTGCAGCTTGTTCGCAGATAAAGGCAGCCACGCTCTTAAAAACCCTCGGTCGACCGTTGTCGGGAGATAGCTCCGATAATGGCTCGACATCCAGGAGACACGAAAGTCTTTTCTCCCTATCTTCCTTGTCACGCTTACACATTTATCTGGTTCCGTGCGACCCGTACCAATCATAGCCCCGAGAAACAGGTTAACGACTGGTCTGGACATAGAAAAACAATTAGAGGCGGTTCACCTCGTTCCCTCCCGCGGGGGGAATGCGAGCTTACATAATTTCGTTTCGTTCTGTTTTTGTCCCGTTCTTACCAACGCGACGTTTCGCGTATTTTCTCCCAGTTAATATCCCATTAGTTCCCATTATATCTCCTCGTTTATCCACTCCCCTCTCCTCCGAATTCTTTCTCTCCTTTACGCCGCGATGACGTGAAAAAGAATTCGACACGGGGTTCCCGTGGAACCATAAGATGATCCCGATTCGATTTCTCCCCTCTTCTATGTGTATTCCGAATATCTCGATAATTCCATTTCAAGAAAAAAAGAGTAAACCACGCGTTTGGGTTAGGTTATTGGGTTTCTAAGTGTATAGTGATCGTTAATCTCTTAGGCTTAGGTGACTTTCGTGGATATCACGATTTTGAACGGTATTCATGTATCATTTGTTTCACGCATAGCACGTTAATTTGGATTATTCGTTTAGAACTATATTGACTAATGACGTAGTGGAAATCGTCATAAACAGTTTTGGTGTTGCCTTTAAATGGCGCGTCGTACTTAGAAAGTTAATATATTTATCGCAAAGCAACTGAAGACTGAGAGTCGTCTCACGAGTACAAAGGGATATTCTTTTCAACTCTACTTGTAAGATTCCCGAGTTTCGTCACTCGTTATTATCACTCGAACAGTTCAGCAAATACACTAAATCACCCCACGAATTTTGCCCCAAATCTCGTCGCCTTTTCTCGGTTTCAAAGGGAATGAAACGAACGATAGATCGGTCCTTATACGATATTTAGGTTATGGCATTAAAACAACTGGCGACTGAGAGTAGATCCTCGAATGCAAAAAGATATTCTTTGTAATCCTAAGATTCTCGAGTTTCTTCACTCGCCATTATCGTTCGAACGGTTCAGCGAATACACCTAACTACTCCGCAAATTTTTCTCCAAACCTCGTCATCATCTTTCGCTTTCAAAAGGAAAAACACGAAAGAAACCATTCAGAGAGGAGAACGAGAACCACGATCGAAGCGAATACACCTAATCACCCCACGAATTTTTTCCCAAACCTCGTCTCTCCCACTTTTTAAGGGAAGAACACGAAAGGAAAATGAAATGTACGATAGCTCGTTCCGTATTCGATATTTAGGTTATGGCATTGAAACGACTGACGACTGAGAGTTGTCTCTCAAGTGCAAAGTGTTATTGTTTTCTTTGTTCAGCGAATACACCTAATCACTCCGCAAATTTTGCTCCAAACCTCGTCGTCTTTCCTCACTTTTAAAGAAAAAAGAAAAAATGAAAGGGAAATGAAACGAAAGATACCATTCTTGAGAGGGGAATAAGACCAAACGCGATCGAAGCGAATACACCTAATCACCCCACGAATTTCTTCACAAACCTCGTGGTCTTTTCTCCCGTTTAAAGTAAAGAAAATGAAAGGAAAATGAAACGTACGATAGATCGTTCCATATTCGGTATTTAGGTTATAGCATTGAAACAACTGACGTCTGAGAGTTGTTTCTCGAGTATAAAGTGTTATTCTGTTTTTTATTCAACGAATACACCTAACAATTCCGCAAATTTTGCTCCAAACCTCGTCGTCATTTCTCACCTTTAAAGGACAAAAAAGAAAAAAGAAAAACGAGAGGGAAATGAAACGAAAGATACCATTGAGAGAGAGGGGAACGAGACCAAACGCGATCGAAGCGAATACACCTAATCACCCCGGCGAATTTTGCCCCGAACCTCGTCGTCTCTGCCACTTCTAAAGGGAAAAAAAAACGAAAGGAAAATGAAACGAACGATATATTCCATTGAACGAGGGGAACGAGAGAGCGGCGATCGAAGCGTCGAAATAACACGCGGGGAACGGGCCGATGTTCCCGGATACGTCGTTTAACGAAGCGTTAAAACGGTTGCGAAACGGCGCGAGGGGCGGAACACTAGCGCCACGCGGTGCCGGAAGCCGCGCGGCCACGGTGCTAAAGTTACGGGCCGCGGTGAACGCGCCAGCGACTCCGCGAAGAGAGTTGTTTCGTAATCTCCCGTTGGCTGCCGACAAATCGCGCGGCCGCCGGTGATTCACATAAATCCCGCATTTACGGCCACGTCGAAACAGATCGCCGAGCAGCAGCGCGCGTGCCACGCGTTCCCCGATTAGAATCGCCATTTCGACTCGCCTCGGATTTCATTGCGTTCCCTCGCGGCGAGGGTGAGCAGCCGCGGTCCCACCCTATAATGCCGGATAACGAGATTATCGCGAAGCCGGGAAGAAAGTGGCTACGAGCGAGCGGGGCTGGAGAGGAGAGGGGACCCCGGAGAAATTTCATTTCGACGTACCCCTGTGTCCCAGGGCGGAGGAGAGGGGGACTATCGGCCCCGAGAGATCAGGAGGGTGACATTGTCCGTAAGTGTCGAGGATTGAAGCGCGACCCCAAGCCTTTTCAAACCCCCTCCGGCTCGTTCGGTTTGCCAGTAATTGTAACATATTCACCCCTGACGCAGTCAACCCTTATGCAAAGTTGCCGGGAACATTGTGTCGGCTCTTAAAGGTTGCCGACGATGGAACGGGCGACGGCGGCGTGTCTGTTCGGGTTATGGGAAGAAGGAAGAGTCAAGCAGCGGACGAGGATGAGTGGTCGTCGCGTGAGCTCGCTTCGTTGGCTCCCCACGAGCGATGTTTCGGGTGTAACAGTTTGAGTTTCAATCCCTGTTCACGCTTCGGATCACTCTTCCTATTATTTCCCTTATTTCTCCCGTCGTCGCGGGAGCTGGAAAATCGCGTGTTTTCGGTTTGAGGGGGAAAAAAGGGTGAGAGTCGATTGTGCATGAAAAATCGAACCGAAAATGTGGAGTGAAATTTTTTTATACAAGACACCGTTTTCGAGGAAATCGGCTTTGAATACCTGGGTGACGCGCGTGTACTTGATCGTGGCTCCATCTAGCGGATCTCGCGGTGAATTACTCTCTTCGTCTAATTCTGACTTTGCGAATATTTCCAATGCTGTAAATTATTTTGTATCTACTGTTCTACTATCTCAATCTGAAAGAGTAATACCGACCTGCTAAATATTGTATACCGCTTTTCTGGAAAACGAAAACGAAGCCTCCTATCTATTTTTTCATCTAGAATCATCCATCATTAGTTATATCGATTTCGAAACGCTCGCGTAGAAATTTGGTTTAGTTAAATTTTACGCGTATAAGACGAGTATAATTCTTGCCGCGATTGCCGATAATTTTATTCGGAGCATCGCGGAGAGGCCACGGAAGGAGAGCATACGGGTTATCGAGTTCGGTGGATGCACGGTGTGTAATCTGCTCGTTAAAGGGGGATGATTGGGCACGGCCGGCCGGTGGATGCAATCTCGGGAAAAATTCGACTTCACGGAACGATAATCGCGTTCGTGTACGTGTGTATAGGCGGCTGTGTGTACCGTAACATAGGGGTGGTTTCGGGCGCTCGTAAAAGGACGGCGATGGAGGGGCAAAAATGGGGTTTATGACTGTAACAGATTAGGTGGCCGAACTACCAGGGTGGTTCTTGCCGTGCTTCCTATTATCGTGGAGCTTTTGTACCGTCCGTGCTTTTGTCGAGGCTCCCTGTCTCTCTTTTCTCTCCGCTGTTTTTCTCCCTCTCCCTCTCCGGCTCCTTCTCCGGCCTGGGCCCCCCTTTGCCGGGCTGCGAGCAAGAAAAGGTATGAAACGGACAGTGAAAGAGAGAGGTCGTTGCAGGGGTTGGGTGGCACCGGGCTACGACAGTTGGCCGATATTTGAGCTTCCTTTGTGTCGCTAAAGTACCGCGCCCCATTGGCGTAGCACGCCGGAGTTTTCTCGTCGCGCTTTTATCTCCCGCTGCTTTTTCGCCGCGACTCACTCTCCGGTGGAAGCGAGGGTGTGGGGCCGTAGACGGGGCTGGAAAAGATAGGCGTCAGAGGTGGGGAAAGACAGAGGAGATTCGACCAGTAATTACCTGGTCCACTCGGAGTAGACGAACCGTTGCTTTTGGTCCTTTGTTCCGGCTCTCTACGGCTTCTGTTCATTTAATCTTCGTTCCGCTTCCATGTGTTTTTTTAAGCCCTTCTTTTCTCCGCTCTCCCGTTGTTATCTTTCACCCGACGGTCGCGACGGCCACGTCTGCCGCTCCGTCCTTTCATTTTCCACCTTTTTTCTCCCCGTTCCCGGACTACGTTACCAATCTCGTCCGCCATTGGTCTCCGCGCGGAACGGATTGCGCCGAGAGCGCCCTCTGAGAGAGCCGACGTCGCGACACGCGTGTATACACGCGTAAATTCGATGGGGATTCGATTCCGATCGGATATCCACGGATGATCGACGCGGGTCCCTGTCCATCGAAAGAGAAACCATCGAGATAACCGTCGGCAAACGCGTCGTATTCGCGGAACGATCAAACGGGGATTTACAATGGCCGCGGGATGCTTAAGCAGTTGCTGAGAGCCAATGAAGCTCGTTCCGCGGGACAGGCAACGGACCGTGGCACGGGAACGTTTCCGACCGGTTGTAATTCGTGTTTAACTTTAATTAGCCACGGGCCAGGGGAAGGAAAAAGACCGTCGGTGTCGGGCTTACAAGCAGTTTCCACGGTGCATTTACTTGGGCAACATGGAGTGCATAAACGTCACGGGTGCCGCGGCGTTATTAAGTTAAGTCGGGGGCCGACTAGCGCGACGCTACGCGTCGACTAGGGGAGAATTGCAACAGCGCGCGGCGCGCACAGCTGGCGGACGTTCTAGATGTCGCTGTTGTCGTCGTCGCTTCATCCTTGTCTCCGTCGACGTCGCACGTTGTCCGTGATGCCTGCGGTCGTTGTGGTTCGTGCTCACGTGAAAACGCGGCGCGAGACGTGCGTGCACACGCACACACGCGAGGCACACGCGAGACTCCGGGCATAATAGATAAAGGGCGGGCAGAGAAAGCGTACGCGGACGGTGAAACGGCCGGCGAAACGCGCGCGAGCGAGACGGGGATAGCCCGTGCGAGCGAGAAAGGTAGACGTAACATGGCGCGGCGGCGATGGAAGGCACGAGGCGCGGGCGAAAACGAGAAGGCGAGAGAGAGAGCGAGAGAGAGGAGAGGACGGGACGGACGGGCACACAGAGGTAGCACTTATCCACGTATCCAGCTCTCTGCAGTGTGACGTTATTTCACGAGAGCACCGATCGTATCGCCTTAATTGCTCGGCGGGTTAAACTGCCGCGGCCGCCTCTTATCGACGGATCTGCACGAGTGCTCGCCGGAACGGCAGTGCGAGACAGAGGGAGCGAGTGAGGCCGAGTGTCAAAGGGAAAAGGATGGAAGAGTGGTAGCGGAGGGCTGTCTGGTGTGCGGGCGTGCATGTGCGCGTGTCCCTCCGAGTGTGTCAGGTGTTTTCAGCTCGATTCACGTCGCTTCGAACGGTGCGCTAGCCCGGCACGGAGAATAAAAGAAATTTACCACCGTATGGATATGCCCAGGCCAACCTGCCCCGGTCTATGGTCTGCCGTTTCTCTTTCATTTTTCGGACGTGCGCTTCTTCGCTGTCGATGCTATTGGCAAGGCATCCCAACCCCGATAAGATTCCCTTTTTCTACCTGCAACAGAGAACAGTGCGTGTGAGGTCGGATTCGTTCGTATCGTGAATCGTTCGATGATGTAAGTTACGAATTTATATTTTATTTTTTGGGAGGAGGAATTAGGTAGATGGAGTTTTAGGAATGATGGTAAATTTACCGAAATCGGTATAGCGTCGATTAGCTTGGTTCTTGAGGTACGATATGAGAAGAGGTGAACGAAGTTGATAGGAATGACTAGTATTAAACCGTAGGATTTACTCGTCGATGGCCTTGAATAGTCGATTGATTTCGAACAGACTGTATAAGGTCATACGAATTAACGATTAAATCTGCGCAGTCTTTACGAGTGCATAACTTGAATACACTCTTGCACCGGGCTATGTACACTCCTGGGAGCAATAATCTGGAAGCCCAGTTTCAGACTCTTAATGCCCCATTATATCCTGCAAAACAGATTTTCCAAGAGGTGTGCAGTTTAATGGAACTCGGTTATTGGACATCGCCGCGAATCTGAATAATACGCTGCAATAAAATCTCCATAAGAAGACAATCAAACATGCTGTTATCGAAGATACCTCCTCGCGTGCCATATCAACCGTGTAATTAACAGGTTAACTACCGAGCAAATTCGGTAACCCTTACCCGTTACGACGAAGCGTTGCTTGTTCCAGGACGATACATCGCGATGCCGGTGCGCGTAATATATATCTTATTAAACGATAAAATTGTTCGAACACGCCACGGTGCGTTTCGTGCTTTACATCGGCATTATACCATTAACCGTATTAAACGCTTTACAAGTATCACGGTTTGTTCGATTTAATTAACTTTAATTAACTACCGTCGTCGTACGATCCAACATGGCCGTCCAATATGGCCGTGGAAAAAAGGCGCCAAACGTACCGATCACCCGCGACACTCGTCACAACATGGCCGCCGAAAAAGGCGGCAAAAGAACGGACACTTACAGACTCGCCGCGACGGCCGCGTGGAAAAATCACGCTTGTATCGGAAACTCGTAAACACTCGATGTATATCCGTGGATGGAAACAATAACCGGGCCGGTAAAGGTTGATAATAAAATGAGAAACGCGCGTTTACGCGGGTGTATCGTTGTCCATGGAATCGATACGGGAATAAAATGTGTCATTATCGGCAACAGGAGAGTATAGAGCGAACGGTCAGGTAACGCCGGCAACCGAGCTCCCGCATACCAAAGAATTATGAGCGCGAGAATCGTTCCCGTTCCGCGATAGAGAGACACACGAGAGGCGGCCGTGCGATCATTGCGCCATGCATTATTTATGTCATTCCGTGTTCCGCTCACAATGTGGGTCTACGAATCAAAATGCATTGCTTATGCAAATGTCGGTCGCGCACCCGTAGTCTCGGGGTGAATTCACAGTCTGCTTCGGGGAATAATCATAATGATCAATAAGATACACCGGCGTCGACGAGGCGTGCATTGTTTCCTTGTCCCACCTCCGCTCTGCTGTGTTTCCCGTCTCACTTTCGCTCCGCTCCTCTTCGCGCTCACGTCCCTAAATCTCCTCTTGCCTCTCCCTCTCTCTCTCTTACGACTGCCTCTCTCGCTCTGCCGTTCGTCGCCGGTTGCTCGTCTACCCCTCGAATCCCGTGTTCCTCTCTTCGTACTTCATGCAAATCTTGAGGCGCATTGTCTGGCGATATTAGGGGAACTGTTATCGCGTTGCATAATTTCCGTGTTCGCCTGTGCTCGCGGCTTTGCCGTGCCAGAGACTGGTAATCCGTTTGTATTCGAGCGTCGAAGCAGACGTCCCGGTGTCTCTCTCTCTCTCTTTGATCGAAACTACTTTCGCGACGGAACGGTGTAGCAGAAACTGCTGCGAGCCGTCGAATCGCGAACGGAGAACGCGTGACTCTCGGCGTCGCTACTGTCGGCGTTGCGTTTTCTCGCGATCGCGTCTCGACTCGTCGTCGCTGGCTTCGCGGCGTTTGACGTGCGTGCTCGATTCGAGGTTACGTTTGACGAGAATTGGAACGAGAGGAATTAAATACAACGGCGGAATGGAAAAGTTGCACGGCGGTACGCGTTGTGGGACGCCGATTAAGTGGCTCGATCGAGTCCGAGAACCGATTAAATCGCGAGCCCGAGAGAAATTACCCGAGCGCTTTCTTATTTCTGAAATTATATTCCTCCTTGCCTGTCCCTCTCGGATACTTTGTAAGTAATTTATTTATCGCCTTAATTCCGCGGTTAATATCGCTTCATTACACCGGGCTCTTAACGCTTCGCGAACTGTCGTTCCCGGTCGTGTTTTTATTCGCGACGCAGCAGAACCATTTAGTACCATTACAGACCGCTACGGGGCACGGTGGTCGTCTCGACCATGACCGGCGCGCAAAAAAGAAACGGGGCAACCACTCGATTTCACTGCGTCAATTTTTTTCATGATAAATGGACACCCGAAGCGGGATATTTTTAATCTTTAAATAATTCATTCGAACAGGAACGACATGCGTTCGGATAACGGATCGGAGGCATTAAATTCTCGGTTATTTCATTTTTCAAAATCTCGCCGCGTCTTTAGCACGAAATTGACTCGTAAATTCGTGGAACCGTCGGCGATAAAAATACGGAAGAAAACGAGACGCGGAAGCTATATGCAAGCGAACAGGCGTTTCACTGGCCGAATCTACGTACGAGTTTCGAAGACCTTGACCAGTGGCGGCGAGCTTTCGGACTACGGGGGTGTAAGTCGGTCCAGTTATAGGGCGAATGCGGTCGGCTCTGGTCGTCGGGCGGTTTCGGAATCCGCGCCACGTGTTGGTGGTTTTGCGGTACGAGGAAAACCGCCAGCCCTCGAAGCTCTTCTCTGTCATTCTCCATTTACCCCTGTCCTGCACCACCTTCTCCGGTTTAGCCCCGATTTTCGCGTAAACTTTCCACCTGCTGAATATCTCGTGCCAGACGTTCCACGAATTCGTACCGATCCTTTCATCACCGCAGATACTTGCAGACACTTGCGTCGATTTTTCCAATCGCTTGGAAGGTAGTAAATTTATTTGAAAAATCGACGAAATTTTTGCCGTTCAACGCGACGCCTATACGTCCGCGATTCGTGATAGTTTATTTCTATTTTGTGTCAAGCGGTTAGAATTATCACGAAAAAAAATGGGAAAATTCTTAGTCACTGAAAGTCGATTAATTGCACGATGAAATTCGATCTACGTTTCTTCTCCGAGAATAACCTCTTTCAGTAACTACAAGCTCTCCTCCTGCCCCTGTGGCCTCCCCGCTCTCGTTAGTTTTGCTATTAAATTGCAGACTGGTAGCATGCATGCTCAAAGAAATACGGTATACGATTTCTTCGAGTGGCTCCATCGGACGGTGCCCATCAACCGATACATCATCAGCGCCATCTACGTTTCTTCTTAAAGCCTCACGCATACTCGGCGACACGCGATCTGAATTACTTAACGGGCTCGCACTCCGTCAAAAGAGATTGCTCGGCGTAGCTGGCGTTATCGGTGGTAAATCAAATATATTCGATGAAAAGATGGAAGGAATCGCACTTTTCTGTTCACGCCGACTTAATTGCCGGGGCCTTGGACTTTTTGTTTAATTATTAACCGGCAATTATGGTAATTAAATCGGCGATCAGGCAACGACGCTTTCTCTGGCCGTCTCGTTCAGCCCGTTAATATGTATAAAGTCCGGTCAGGCAGCCGGAGAGAGAGAGGCTTATCCGGAATCGATTCGCGAAATGATTAATGTATCTTTAGCGGTTTGACGCGCGTGTTTCGCTTTCACGGAAGAGGCGCAGCCTGGGACACGGTATGGAGGGCCCTTAACTCGGCCGATAATGCATGCTGATAATCGGGTCTTTAGTGGACGGCAGGATCGATGGAACTAACGTAATTAGGCGCGCTGATATGCGCCACTTAAGCGTACTTGAGTGGCTGCAAACGCAACTGATTGGTTCTGTTGCCACTATCCGCCCTAATGCGCACCACGACACGCTCACCTAACCTCTCTTACTCCTCCCTCCCTTCCGCTCTACCCTCTCGCTCTCGCTAGCCACCTCGCCGTTCTCTCCGTCCGTCTACGTTGCATAGGTAATGCACTTTGCCAGGCGAGTTATTAGAGTTGCTAACAAACATCGACGAGGAGACCCGGCCCAGCTTCCATCCTCTTGCAATTCGTTCCATTAAACGTCTTCCCGACCTTTTGACGTGCTCGCCGAGAAATCGTGGCAGACGACGAGCCGCTTTGAGAATAAACGGAGCATCGGGACGAAAGAATAAACGAGACGTTTTATACGGTCCGATAGATCTCTCTGTCCGTGAAGCGCTCGGAAGAAATCGCGTTTTGTCGTATCGACTCGGCTCCGCGATACCCCCACCACCTCCGCTCCCCCACTCCACCTTCTTTTCTTCTCGACGTCGGGACTCCTTTTTACGAACGTCGAATACCGGTTGAAGCGACGGATACCATGCTCTATATAATGCGACGTCGGCGAAAAGGGGACAGCAGCCGAGAGAAAGAGAGAGAGATAATGAAATCGAGGAAAGTATCCGGCCATCTTTTTCACTCGTGATCGTTCCACCGTTTCGTTCCCGATCGCTTCTAATATTAATTCTTTTCCATCCATCGAATCCACCGTCCCGTTTTTAAAACCTTCATCTCGCGTTACAGCCAGGCATCGGTGTCACAGAACTAAACGGTGAAAATACGCGTGACCCTCCGATTTCGAGCCCCCGCTGTTCCAACTGATCACGTTCCCGCGTTAATTCTTTTCGTCGTTGGTGGCCGATTTCACGGCCAGTTTTCCAAGTGCTCGTCGCTCGAATACCGATCGCGTTATTGCTCTCGATCGGAGGGGCGAAAAAAGGGAAAAAGAAGAGCGAGAGACAGCGGGAGCGGTAGTGGGGATGAAAGGGGGACAGGATATGACGCGAGAAGGGTTTTTGGCGTGTCGGGTCGGGGTCCGGGCTATCGGATAATTAAATCGGCCGCAGGACGTAAAGGACACTGATTGACGGGTGCCGGGCCGCGCTCTCTCATCATTATTCGTCGAAACGACATAATTCGCGTTTCGCTTTTCGACGGAAGCTAACCGCGTTTTCCGCTACAGCTCCCCCTACGCCCCCTACTCTCCACACATAGCGTGTGCGTGAACGAAAACCCTCCCCCTCTCTCATGCCTGTCTCTCTCGGTCCCACGGACAACCCCCTGTCCTCGTTTCATTCGATGTAAAACGATGAATATTTTAAACCGCGGCGAAAAATGGATTTTCCCCGCGGCGCGCATCCGAGCAATTTTTCCCTGTGAAAAATCAGAGACGAGCGTTGCCCGGCATTTTCGTCGAGTACACGGGAACGTGCTCGCTTTATTATTGATACGAGCGTGTGTGTGCGCTCACGGAAAGAGAGAGAGAGAGAGTGAGCTCGTGGCAAACAATGTACCCGGGGAAAATTTTTACGTCCCGTTTTAACTTGATTTCACAGGGACGACACTTATTTATTACGCCTTTATTTGATCGTGCCAATCGCCGCGCGCGCGGACGATATTGAATCCTGTCCCCGCGTTAAACTAATAACATTAAAATCGAAAAATCTGAATTTAATCTTTCGCTCTCTGCCGGGCACGGTTTACAGAGGGCGTTATATGTCGTAGCCGGTGATCGAGAGCAAAGCACGGGGAAAACGATTAAGCGTTTGTTTTTAGAAGGAAATATTCATTCGCGGAGATTAACACGTTTCGCGCCGGAGGGGGTTTATATCGGCGATGCATTTTACGGAACGCTTGTAGCCGTCATTAAACGCGCGCGGATATTTCCAACTTTCCGCGAATAAAATCGTCCACGCGAAGATATAATTCTTCGTATAAACGTGTCGGGATATTTTCTCGATACACAGCCAGCAGAGAGAGAGAGAGTCCCGACGCCTATCGACGTATTTTTTGCCCGCTTCGCGGAGCCAAGGTCAGCCCCCCCCCCACTCCCCTTTTCCAGGAACCGCTGCTTCGGCCGAGGGAGCCGTTCGCTGTGTTTACATTGCGATGCTGGCCCGATCGTGTGACAGATCGTCAAGCACCGATCCAATCGTTCCTTCTATTTTAGCACGGATTATTATTTCTCTTTCTCTCTCAACAAACTATATCTACGCGCGTCTCTGGTATCCAGACGTTAAATACACTATAGCGCATCTCGGGTGTATACGTGCACGTGAAAGCGATATCGCGGGATTGTAAAGTCAGTCACACTTGAACGTAGACTTGTTCGGAATATCGAAACGGAAATTCGAGATGGCGTAAGAAGTTGCGTACTCGAGAGGATCGTACCATGTCGACACGGAACTGCTTCGAGATGCTTCGCTTTAGGACCAATTCACTGTGATGATGCCAGTGCGTGCTATAATCGCGAGTGTAAACAGATAAATCTTCGACTTGAGATTGAAAATATAATTTATGTAAAATTATACCGGGATAAGTGTTTCGGAAGTTTGACAATTGTAAAGTATGTAAAAGTTACTAGCGCTCTGTCGCTAGATGTCAGAAGAGTTTTGATTATAAAATTGTTGGTTGTATATAAAGTCGAGCATACGCGTTTTAATCGTATGCAGAGTTTTGGAAAAAATCTCGACGGTATTTATTCTTGGAATTTTTGTATTTTAACCGTTATATCTAGGGCCCAGGGGCGGATGAAACGTTGAACCTGCCCTGGTCGAAACGACGGTTTTCAAACTTTTTGATTAAAAATTCTCGAAGTGTATAGCGTCTTCTTCGAGGTTCGACGTTAATAGCACACAGCGATAGTCTTCTTCAAAGCCTAATTTATCACTGCTCTCTCGCGGCGAGAAAAACTTCTAATTGCTTCTCCGCCGGGACCGAAAAAGCCGCGCGAAAGATTCGCATGGAGGAAAAGTATATCGAGGCTAGCAATTGCGGAGTACGTAAATTGCCGCAACTCGCGGGAACGGTAAATAAATTAGAAATAGACCGCTATTATTCCCACTCTTGACACGAGGCCCGAACGGAATGTCGGATTTCCCCGGGTCGTCCGCGAAATTACAGCGCGTTCAAAGTGTTTCTCCTGCGTTTCGCGTAATTGCGATAAAAACGTTTTATTACATTTTTATCCAGACGAAAGCAGACCGGCAGCGATCAGATACCGCGGCCGGTGACTTTCACTCGACCTTCCGATCAATCCGATCCCGTGGATCGGCTTGTGCGCGCGTTTCGGGCGTGTTCAGAAATATTTCCGTACAAGGTGCACCGTGCATTTTAAACATGGCGGACGGCTCTAAATGGAAACACTCGCGGCGGTCCGGTTTCGCGCATAAAATGGCAATTATAACGTAGCGACGCGAGCGTGTGCCGTATAGTAGCGAAATAATAAAGAATTCTAGAAACGAGAGAACAGGGCGAGAGAGAGACAGGGGTGGGGGGTGCAGAGAGTGGAAAAAACCACTCACGTGGGCCAAGTAGATGAAACATATCTCGCGGAACTGGTATTAACGTTGGCTGAAAGTGGACGAGCTCGCTTCGTAAAAGTATAACGTATTTCGAATAGGTAGAAAGTTTTATTAAAATATTGTTTATGCGCTCGTGAAACGCGCACGTGCCACGCGCAGGCAAAGACCAACTGTCGTTCCTCTGCACAGGCGATTGTAATAGCTTCCGCGGAAGGGAATTCACTTTTACTTCCCAGAAGTAATATAACGCTCGACATCATCGGACATGAAATCTTAATTAAACGCGCGCGCGCGCGCACGACCAGGGCCGTTCAAACGTAAAAACTCCCCGTTCGGATACCCGCTGCAAGCGTAGAAACGCGAAAGAAATTTTGTATCACCCGCGGAGGTGAAATCGCGACGGTGGAATTGAATTTTTCCCCCCCGGAATCGGCCGCGTGAAATTCTCGTATTTACTCTCGACGTTTCAAATATACCGCGCGTGTCCCGTTCGCGAGGATAATCGATTAACGGGGTATCGGCGGTCGTTGGAATTCCCTCGGGAATCGTTATCGGTTAACGCGACCGTTAAGAATCCGCGAAACAGAGAGGAGGAGACAGGACGGGTATAAATACGTTTTTATTTCACGAAATTTGGGCCGGGATATTCGTATGAACTCGCATTCGAAATATCCGGCAGGGAGGAAAGGGAGAAAGACTGCAGAGAGATTTTTTAATTAAATTTTGTTGCCAGTGTTTCTGTTTTTATTCCCTGCAACAACCCTTTCGCCTCATCGATACGCCCTTCTGTGTACCGACAGACGCGCGCGTTAATTAAATAAATATAATATTCTAGATTTGGCCATTACACGTATACTCGGTTTCCTCGATTTAACAGGTAGATGTTCCGACGCTGGTGTTCCGGTTAACTCACTAGCGCCACCACGACTCGTATCTTCGATAACTGTAACATAAATGATCGTTGAATTAGTCTCGAATTTTACCTACGTAACATTATCGTAATTATTCTGCTTTCTTGCATCGTGTAAATATTTAATACGAATTCAATCAGCAAGGCCGTAACATCGAGGAAAAATATTAAAATAAAATTACACGCAAATTTTAAATCGTTTAAAAGAGTTGAAAGATATATATAACGTATCCGCCCATGCAGACTGTTAACTAAAGTCTCCACTTAGCAAAATGGAAAAGACTAATCAGCGATAATAAATTCACCTTACACGCGATTCCATTTTACATAATAATAAAAAGCGTGATTTAGCGAATTGGCCACTCGCTCGGTGGCGAAAGAATGAAACGTAGTCAGGAAAATTGCGAAGATCAGCGAACGATATTAAATATCACTTACTCGCGCGGCTCCTCTTTATACCCTAATAAAATCGACTTTGCGGTTTAAAACCGTCGAGTTACCACTTGCCGATAACGAAAATACCCTGTACCGTAAAGAGTTAAATCCTTGGTCGAGATATACCCGCGGAACGGCTCTCGATTTCACGAGGAATAGGTGTTCGTAATCGGCTGGGGGAGCTTTTCCAGCCGTGGCGCACACGCATTACCGCGACGCGCGGCGGCGGAAGCTCGTGCCGTTAAGTATAACGTCGAGCAAGCGCGGACGAGAGAGAGAGTATGGGTGCTCCGCGGCGAAAGCCAATAAATTAATTGGATTGACCGCGGGTGGCTTTGCGCGGACAAATGGGATCAACGATTCTGCCGATCAGCAAGCGCGCGTGGCTCCGTCGATTCTTGCGAGCCCCCGAGCGCCGCCGTTCGTCTCTCTTTCTCTCTCTCTCTCCCTCTTTCCATCTTCGTTCGTCTCGTTCGTTTGTCCGGCCTTTAAAGCTGGCCCGTTAACCGGATGCAGGGTATCCCCGATGCGTTTACACGTGTTCGATATCGCTTAAAAACACGCGCGCGCGAGAACCACCGTGACTCCTCCCCCCGTCTCCCCCGACCCGCCCCCTTTCGGTTTGTCAGCGTGTGGCACACGTACACGGCGACGTCGATACTCCCGCGGCTCACGCGACGAATAAGATACGCGATGTGTTCCCTTTGACGGCTTCGCGACAACCAACGCGTTAGGCGGTGGTAAATATTACGCTAACCTGATAAGCACCGGCCTATCGATTCGGGCCAAGTCGCCGGGGTAGTTTGGTATCGTAAACGACGACCCGTACTGAGTTTTATCGAGCTCGGTTGTCGCGAACCTTCGCGCCTCGCGACGTGAACCGTGTCACGTGGCGTGATTTAGGGGAGTGGCGAGACCGTTTCGCGGTAGCGGGGTGGGGGTAGTGAGAACCAGTGTCGATAACTTCTTTCGCTCGGTGCACTATCGTTCGATGTTTACGCGTGCAACCGCTACACGTTCGGGGTAGGTTTCTCGGAAAAAGCCCGGACGCGACTGTACGTGCTTAACGATGAAATATGTTGAAAGAGAAACGAATGTTTCGGTTTTTATGTATTATTTACTATAGCTAAGTTTATCGTGACCTAAATGATCAATTTTAAACCTTTGAACTTAGTTTGTTCGCCGCAGAAGAGTAGGTATTCAAAGATTCTCTGGCACAAAGGCGACGATATTTCTTAGAAGAGTAAATCAAAGATCGTATGACAATCAAATTAAATTTAATACATCAATTAATATCGGTCTCCAAAATTTTATTAAACCGTGATTGAAAGTCGTCTTTCGAGTGTACGGTGTTACAACTCAAATTTTCGCTGCCTATTTTTCGTATTATCAACGAATAAAATTATTAATATTCCGTGAAATATTCCGATATTTTTCTTACGAGTACAGCCGGGTTTAACGTTGTTTGTCGTCCACACGAACGCCCGGGCACAACGGGCGGTGCTGGCCTCGTAATTACCGAAGCACGAAATTTCACCGGGAGGAAAAACACGAGTCGTCGAATTCAGCAGCAGTATTTCCGGAAATGTTAATTTTCTCACGTCGCGTTGCTCTCCGAAATCCTCTTTTTACGCGATTCCAAAATACCTCTGCCTCGCGTGCCCGCGCATGGCGCTCGAACTTTCGCGTTTCAGCATTTTTATTAAAGTCCGCGAGATACGGGGCGAAGCTTGTACAGAATAACGCGTATAGACGGTCCCTCTCGGGTCGCGAGCGCGACAGAGCGCGCGGAGAAGGCGTGGGTCGGAGAGAGAGAGAGAGAGAAAGAGAGAGAGAGGACGCTGTATAGTCGGGTCGGTGATGGCTGAGCGGAGGAGGAGAAGAGGTGGTGGCGGAGGAGGAGGTGGAGAACTATTTCAGCTTTTACGAGGCCGTCGTGGCGTATCCGTTTTGCGGGGTACGACGTGCAAAACGATCGATAACACGCTCGTAACGTTATTACCGACAGGTATACGGAGGTGGGTAGCAGCGGTACTACCGGTAATAATGTGGCTTTTACGGTCGTGGGCGCTGGTACAGCTGCCGCCAAAGTCGGTAAGCGTGGGTTTCCATCGGGCTCTCAAATGCCGGAGCAGCAACCGAATTTGCGCCACTATTTCCGCCGTTCCTGACACTCTCTTGCGCCCGTTGTTTCACCGGGAATAAAAGCGAGAGAGAGAGAGAGAGAGACCCGGACGCGATACAGGGCGCCCCGGGATCTTTATCGATCGTGGAAACGACGCGATCTCGCCCGAGATATCTTTGTCCGCGGCGGAAAATCCGGTTGATGCGCCCCAAAATGTGTCCCACTCGCGACACACATGCTCCATCCCTGTTTGAGTCGCAAAGAGACTCGTTCCGGGCTCGGCTCTGTTCGAGGGCGCGATGTAAATTTCACGAAACGCCGGATACAAACGTCGGATGCTCGGCGAAGATATTCGAGACCGCCGGCGGTGCGCAAGAAAGTGTAGGAAGCGAGGAGAGAGGGGAGGGAGAGAGAGAGAGGAAGCTTCCGAGTCTCGCGGCGATTATGCTCCTCCTCCCGGCTCTCTTTTTTCCACTTCCGTTTTGCTCTTCCTCTCTATCGAAAGCCGGATAATTAATAATAGACTTAGACGATGCTCCGATGCCCGCTAATTAACGACAATTACCGGGCGATTATACAGGCCGGAGTCGAGTCGATTATCCTGGAAAGGATAGCGGTAGTTGGTTGCATCTTTACGCTCGACGGGGCAATATCTGCCGGCGCTACGCTTTTACGAGAAACTTCGTTCCCCGGGCGAATATTCGCCGGGTAGGAAACAATGTTTCTCGCGGTCGGGACGAGAGTCGATTTCCATCTAAAGTGTTTCCTGAATCCTTTTTTCCTCGCGCGCTCACGAGGAGAGCAGGCTTTTACGAGCTGAAATTGTCGGTGGCGAGAGAGATGCGCGAGCGCGTACGTATTCGGGATACGCGCAGGTTTAAACTGGAGGCGTAATCAGCGAACGGAAGCCAAAGCAGCGGCACGATTTCCGCCGCTTATGCCGGCTGCGTTCGTGTGTGCATGCCTCGAGGCGGCTGCTTACGTGGGCCGTGACAAGTGCATCCGGCACATCGAAGGATTACCGTTCGTTCCGTACTCAATCACGACGTCCGATTGCGCCTGGAAAACAGTCGACTAACTTCGGCACGATCCCCGGCGCGTTCTGCGCGCGTTTAGCGAGAACCGGACCAAGGTCACGCACCCCCCACCACCCGCCAATCTCTCAGTGTCTTTCGCGCCGTCCGTCGATCAAGATCGCTCCGCTGTCTCCCCCTTCCACTCTGCTTTTTACCGCGTAGACCGTGTAGCAGCAGCAGCTTCGTCCCGATGGAAATTCGAGACGCGAGGAAATATTTTCCCGCGTCTCTCTTTCTCTCTCTCGCGCTCGTTCTCGCTCCCTGGCCGGGGTTCGCTCCGTTGCAAACAAGATCAAGCAGAGTCGTTTAAGGGTAACCTTTTAGTCGTCTGATGCTTCCAGGGCTTCCTTTTTCATCGCCGAGCTCTGCTACGCTGGCTCGCGCGTGCAAGTACATTATGCAACGAAAGTTTGAAACCGTACTTCGCTGCGAGATCGGAAATAAATTGCTTTAGCAGAATTTCACCGGGTCTCTGACAAACTGTTACGTGCTGTGTACGGTGAGATGGAATTTCGATTGTTTCTATTACCATTTTCCCGTCCTCTTTGTCACCGACCGCGAATTTTTTTCATTATCCTTCTCCTCATAATTTTTAACTCTATGCTTTATTCCTCGTTGCGATTCGTAACGAAAATTTATTCAAATAATACGCCATGACTCGGCTGTTCCCTGAACCACGTCCGAAGCAAAATATCGGAACTACGAGCGAATTATCCGCGAGGAAGAAGAATAATTGGAGATTAGCAGCGCAAAGAGTTAAAGGGTAATTACACCGGGTTCCTCCGCCGCGACGCAACAATGCAGAGGAGTGTTCCGGAACGCGTATTTCGCATTTTTACGGGGACTAGCCGCGGAACAAAGGGTTTAGCGTGTGAAAATTCGTTTGTTCATCCCTGGGAGCGGTTTTTGCGTGAAAAGGGAGCATAGCGGCGCGGTGTGTTTGCGCGAGCAAAAAGTGTTTTCGGACGGAACTGATCTTACGGTTTTATTTGCTGTTTCAGGGTCCACCGCAGCCAGGCCAGCAGTATAAATTCTCGATCGGCGAGCTGTGCGATCGTATCAAGGAGGACTTCAACTTTCTTCAGACGCAGTATCACAAGTAAACCTTTATTTTCGCTGGCCGTAAATCAGAGCCCCCCTCGATTCCCCTGCCTAACCTCTTCGAACGGATTCTCGTGATTGGAAAGCGAGCGTGGCGCGCTCTGTCGTCGATTCTCGTTCACTAATCGAATTCGGCCATTCCCGTTGAGAAATCGGTTCCTTGCCGCGAGGTAGAGGTATCGTCGCGCGATGAAAATTGGAAATTAAACGGAAACGGATCGGGTCTCGTTGTTTCATTTACGGATTAACCGTTCGAAGCGGTACCTGATTACCGAGTAAGACACGTACCACTGTTTATAATTATTCACGCAGCTGCACCCTGTCGGGGAAGGCAGGAATTACGCGGCGGGCACGGAATAATGATACAGTTGTCAATCGTAAATTAAGTGGATACGCAACGCCACGGGAATTATTTCTTTCGGTCTTGTGAGGCTGCCAGATGAAAGGGGACGATAACATTGTGTTATCCCGATGGAATTCGGTTTTCATATTTACGACTGTGATATTACCGCGGGTTCTCGAGTTATTCAGCTTTTCGAGTAAAGCAGGCTTAAAAATCGCGAAATCGATGCATGCAGGCTTTCAGGGCACACGCGGCTCGGATTTTATCTTATTTCCAGCGGTGTAGATCTCTGCTGGCAGGAAGTAACGAATGATCGGTTCGCGAGATCTTATCACGCGCGGATTACAATCTTCGCGGAGGTAGACACGATGGAAGTCCGATTTATAGAGTTACCCTAAGTTCCAGTTAGTCGAAAAACCTGCTCGTGAATAAAGCATTGATATGTCGAAAAATTCGCAACACTTGTATATCGAATGAAAAATCAGAACCACGGACCGTATTGTCGTTCCTTAAATATTTTATTAAAAATTAAAAATTCGAATGTATTTTCTTTCTTCGTCTACCGGTCATTTCCCCGATCATAGCAGGTTTACCGTTAACTCTCTTCTATCCACCTCTCGAATACAACGAATAAACGAGGAAAAGAGGAAAAATGAAATCGAATAATTATAAACGATTCTACGTTTGCAGCGGTATCGAAAAAGGAAAGAAAAACAGATCGGTTAACGAGTGAAAACGGAACTAGTCCGCGCGTATCTCTAATTAATACGTTCCGATTGCGTTGAAAAAAAATATTTCGAGAAAAAACGAAGCGAAAATAGAAAGTCGTTTTACGGTATCGGTTTTACATTTTCGGTTATTTCATCGTCGCGACGGTAATTAATCGACCGACAGAGTCGATTCCCCGATCTTATCTCGGAAATGTTTGCGCGGACGTCGTGTCGGCGCGTAGGCGAAGCGAACGGAGACAAACCGACAGATGTAGGCAGAGAATTGTTTGTCCGAGCGGAAGCTATGCACACTGAAGTATGCACATAGCCCCGGGGACGAGCGCGGGCCACTCGGTTTCGATTCTATGCACGCGTGTTCCGCGTCTACCGGCCATTCAGCTTCCTCGCGATCCGTCTCGTAACACGTTTTCTTTTCCGACACGCCCGCCAGTCAATCTCTCTCCACCGATCGCCTCTCTGCTATGCCATGCACCGTGCCCGATGCATTGTGCCGCGCTTTTCATATTTTCCTAAGTCCCGAGAACCGGTGCTGCCCTCTTCGTCGTCCTCCGACACGCGTGCGATCTCCTCCAAGCGGATAAGTTAATTCCGAAGAACGAACAGGTTTAAAAATCTTGGATTTCTTCGTGTTTATTTTTCTTTTCGGAAAAATTTTGAATTTTGAATTATTTCGCGACGCGAATTGGATTACGGAAGGTAAAAAAAGGAAAGGATAGAAGAAGGAAGTTGGATTGGTGAATGAAAAATGGACGGGTAAGGATTGAAAAGTATCGGGAAAAGTTTGGCGCGCGCCCTCTGCTGCTTTCCATTCGGGCCACCCGTTAAGTGCCGCGGGACCGGTCGTTGGAAATAAATAACGTCGTAAAAACGTAACAGGTATAGGAATATAGAGGGTAATCGGCGAGGAGATACGATCGGGTACACGCGAAGCAAGTAACCAAGCAGCGGAGAAAAGTTGCCCGATAAGGGAACTTTCTTCGGGCGAAGCGCCGGTTTTCACCGTATGGCCGGCGATCCTTATCGGCGGCTTGACACGTTAATTTATGTCCCGGCCCTTTAACGTGTTAATTCGCGACGTCACGTGCCGCACGATTTCCACCGACGACGGAAACTTAAATTGCTGTTTCGTGTCACAACGACACACCGGGACAGAAAGGGGTAGAGAGGGAAAGAGAAACAGCAAAAGAGAGAGAGAGAGAGAGAGAGAGCGCAGAGAGCCCCCGGGGCTATGTGCATACATGCATAAATATGTGCGAGACGTACGTGAGCCGCGTGCGACATTTCGACGCGCTCATGCTACTGTACAGGACAGTCAGAAAGTAGCCAATTTCGCACTCGGTGCACACCAACTCTTCCGGAGAGTGCTCGATTTTTCCTCGGCCACGCCCCGGCCCCGTCGTTCGGCCCGGCGTTCAAACGAGCCGAGAATGAAAATGTTTGCCGCTGGGACGCGCTCTCGTGACTAATGATCGTACCGCCGCTCTCCGCTGCAACTCTCCGCCTGATCGCGCTCGACCGTGTTGCTCGAACATAGCGGAACTTTTAGCCGGCGTGTCTGGCTCGCGTTAGAGAAAAGTATAGAACGGGCCCGGCGGTACAGCGAGGTCGTAAAATCGGCCGGGAGTCGAAGCGATCGTGTTTCGGGTGTCGGGACAAGGGAATTGACAGAAATATGAGCAGATAAGGACCGGCGACCACGGGGCAGAGCTGTTCGCCACGGCACGTCGGGGTAATAAATTAAACCGTGAAGACGCGGCGCGGACAGATGTCGTGGCACTAAGGGCTGCGCGCCGCGACCCGTTTTCGTCTTCTGCGCAGTCCAGCCAACATGGCGTCCCATGGATAACGGTATATTATTTACGCGTGTTATTATTTCGGCCGATCGAAGGAGTAAGCCTAGCCGCGCGCACGTATTACCTCTGTTTGGATACATCGCGTGGAGTACATTGACATCGGAGCAAATATTTCCTCGTACGGTTCTCACTAAGGTTTGAATTCTTATCTGTTTATATTCCTGCCAATTCGCTCGTCTCGCTACTCGAAACGCGTTTACATTAACTCGTCACTGATTCAACAATCTCGACGTGTCGTAACCTGTACTGTACGAATAAATATTTAATCCGGTATCAATGCACGATACGTCGGAATAAAATTCCCGTATTCGCAATTGCGACAATGGGTGGACGGTTAATTGGACACAGCGAGGAAAAGTTATCGAACCACGCGGTTTTTTAACGGTCGTATTTTTTTTTTTTTTTTCAATGCGCAGGAGGTTAGGAAATTCGCGCGTCGCGGAAATGAAATGGCCGTTATCGCGATTACAATCGGAATAAAGTTTCTATATTTACATTAACTCCTGGCCAATTCGACCATCTCGTTCTAACGTAACCTGTGCTGAGCTGAATAAATATTTGACCCCGTATCGAAGCAATGCAACGTAACGAAATTCTGTTATTTGCAATTACGACGATACTCGAATAAACGTTGCCTAATTGGTTATGCTAGGAATGGAAAAGAAAAATTATCGCGATGTCTATCAATCGTATTTCTCAACGCGGAGGAAATCAGGAAAATCGCTGGCAGACAAAATGGCCGCTATCGTGATTCCGGGTAAT
Source organism: Euglossa dilemma (assembly GCA_002201625.1). Lineage (NCBI taxonomy): Eukaryota > Metazoa > Arthropoda > Insecta > Hymenoptera > Apidae > Euglossa > Euglossa dilemma. The sequence continues at coordinate 479,798 of NIJG01000075.1, read as the reverse complement.
TTATTTCTCGGAATAAAATTCCTACAGCCGATCGGGAAAAAAGAGATAGGCGCTCGGAATTCCGGACTCCTTGATTTTTCATTAGATCGATTTCCTATTCGGGTTCCTTGAAACGAACGGCAAATAGTAGTTTCGTTGGCCGATAGTCGGCGTGCCACGCGAAGTGTTAACCGTTTCACGCTCCGTTTGCTCGCACGTTTAAGTGTGCCGTATGTCGCCTGTTATTTATCCCTCATCGGGCGAAATTTTTTCCCCTCTCATTTTTATTTCATAATCGTGCCCGTACGAGCTGAATCCAGTCGGACTGGATCGAGTTAAGTAGGATTGTGCTAGATCGGCCGGTCATCGAGTCGAATCGGATCGAAACGAGTTGGATTAAATGAAATTGAACCAAATTGGCTTAGATTGGATTAAAGCGAGTTAAGTTGCTTCGGTCCGGGCCCGTGTGAGTCGTTTGGGTCGGATCCAGCCGGGACGGGCTGGATCGGCCGGAATCGGATTGGAAAGCCGGCGCTATTACTAGATCGAATCGGATCGCGTCGAATCGATGACACGTGATCGATGGGCGATCGACTTTCCTATCGTTCGATACTTTTCATCCTTCGAATCTCCGATCTAGGTTATACAGCCTAACGAGTCTTGCCCCGGTACGATTTTGAAGCACCGTTGATTGGAAAATCGTTCTCAATTTTTCTATCGAACCGATCTCCAAATTAAGAGCAACTATCCTTCGTGGTTCGCGTTCGTGTTTTATTTTACAAATACACCTTTTATTTACATTTTTTATAAATCAGCTTAATCGAGATTAAAGATACCAATGTCGCGTAAAAGTTGAGGAAATTTATTTATTTTTTTGCTTAACGCTAAAAGGTTAAATGATCGGTGGATGATGGAAGAATTAACTATACGTAATTGAAACCAATTTTGAAGTTATTATTTCCAAATGCATAGGATTATTAAAAATATTTTAGGATTTCTGAAATCTAGAGCTCATAAATACAGTTTTTTACTTTAATTCACTCGATAAGAGTTAATAGTTTCCCGATCTTCAACTAACGACGTGGAAAAATCGGTCAACGATCCTACCATAGATCACTCGTATTATATAACACTAGACCAACCAAAGGGGTAAAAATAACTAGTTTCAGATAATTCTCCTCATTCGTGTAAAACACACATAGCTACTCATAATAAATCGGTAATTCTAGTGTTCCTCGAACCTACCCACGCGTTGATTTTTATAAATTTATTTTCTACACTACAAATCAGCGGATGGACCGTCAAAAGTATTAAAATCCTATAAAAACCGATCCACCAGCTAGTACTACAAAAATGAATAACCAAAATTTGACCCGCTTCTCGAAAAAGGTTCGCGGTCAGTGTACCGGACTCGAGCACGAAATTCCAAGCACCTTATTTACACCTGCACCGGGTCCACTCGAATTGGCGAAAAATTCAGGACGAGATGAACCGTCGAAACCATCGTACCGGATTTAGCGGAATAAAGATTCCGGAATATCGAATAACAAGCGACGGCGTAGAGGCAACAGCGATAAAAACGTCCGACCCATCCGATCCAAGATTTGCATATGTTTCGAAAAGGGGCAAATACATAAACGACCACCGATACCTCCCTCTCTCTCTCCTCGTATTCGATGATTTATTTCCGACGGTTTCCATCATAATGCAACGAGCGAAGCCGGCTGCGTTCGCGAACAGCACGGTGGAAAGATTACATAAGCCGCGGCGGAGAATTTTCCGCGCAAACAGCGCGATCGTATGGAATAATTCATTTTATGTCTGTATTATACGCTCGATGATGCGGAAAGTGGCGGAGCGGCGCGTTAGTTTTATTATCAAACGTGGCACGCTCGGATAAATGCTTTCGCGGACTCGATTGCACAGGGGGTGGCGGCGCGACGGGTGGATAAAGAGAGAGAGAGAGAGAATGAGAGAGGCGGAGGACTATAAATTTGCCGTTTACAAATTGAGAGAGCTCGAGAATTTCGCGATGAGGAACAGGTGCGCGTTTCCGCGTGTTTCTGCCTCGAAACCGTTCGCCCGGGTAGAAGCGGACTCGATAAGACGGCTTGTAAATTGTTGCACCGCGTCAATCCGGTCGCGCAACCGGAATTATCGCTCGATAGATCGTTGATATCGTGCTAATTTATCCTGACGCGGTCGGATACTGCCCTGCTGCTTTTCGCGCTTTCAGTCGCTCTTTACGCCAGCTCCAACAACAATCTAAGAACAGGGGTGTTTTTATTATAGAACTATTTGGTCGTTCCAAATGTCATTTCTTTTTTTTCCAACAGAGAACCTAATTGTAGTTTTTCACAGCCAACTTCACACTTTAGCCGCATAAAAAAAGGAATGATTTTCCGAATAATCCAATACTAGAACTAGAGCTATTCAAAATGACTTTTTTCCGACATTTTATTCTCGCGATTGTGGAAAATACACCACTGTTTTTGGTAAAACTTACTTACTACTATACTTACTAATATATTTTGTTTTTATACTTATATACTTTTATATTATTATTATAATAATAATATAATACTTATATGTATATTGTTTATATACTTGTAATATAATTATAAGTATATTATTATATACTTTTTATATACTTTTTTTATTATTACTATATTTTGTTGAATTAGGGTCGCAATTACGTATATATACTCTTTTATTTTCATTATATCGTATTAATTAATACCGATTGCGTGCGTCGGTGTTTAGGTATACGTTACAGACCGGTAGTTGTAGTGTTAACAAGTTTTTAACTTTTTTGAGCTAGATTCTAAGAGAACGAGTCGTTTTGCAGTACAGGAAATGTATGTAATACGTGGAAATAATTGAGGAATTTATAGGAACAGCGGAAATTATTATTGAGATTGAATGGTTAATTGAATGGTAACGATTATCGACCAGTTAACCCCTTACTATACTTAGATGAGTTTGATTCGCGAGGAGGATTTTGTGTCAAACCAGAATATCTCGAGCCTGATTCGTAATAATTAAATTTAATTGAGAATTCGATATGTTAATTACGCGAGTAAAGCTTGTTTATACGTGTTTCAAGTTTCAATATTTGACCCGGATTTTTTTAAAATGGTATGGTAAGGGGTTAACAATGTTCATTTAACATTTTTCTCATCGATTTTCGGTAAAATGGTTAAATAATTTTTTTAAATTGGCACATACAGCCCTTTGTTACTACTAGTTGCGCGATAAAATCAAAGATTGATCTTTAATTATCAATATTTTACTTGAATTCTTAAGAATACGATATTTCTTCTAGTTGTCGCGCTCTTCTCTTCGTTTTAACGTTCGTTTACTGCGCTAGAAGTAAAATATACATAAATATACATGAAAGAGTATAAAACTTAAGAGTATAAATGTATAAAAATGGCTCTAACCATCGAGTGGAGCACTTAATCTACTACAAAATAATCGCAAAACGTCGCGGAAGCATCTAATTACTATTTCCTAGCTACGTAAATTACCGGTTTTCTCAACGAAACAAACCGATTTCTGTGTTATCGGTCGCGGATCGGTCTAGCATCCACTTGAAATTTTCCTCGGAACGGTTAAAGAATCGCGAGGATGTAAAATAAGTATTATATTACTAATCGTTCGAGAATCTTCCAACTTCCGCTGGGGGGGCGTGGCACGTAAACAGAAAAATCGGTGGCACCTCGAGTCGTGGTCCGAACGCTTCAAAAAATAACGCGACTGAGCCGGAAAGATAAAAACGAAAATTGACCACGCGACTAGTTTGAACTCATCGATCTTTACATTCTTAACCCTTTACACTCAGCTGTTCCCTCTCAGGGGACATTGAAGTTTTTTAGTGATTAAGAATAGTAATAAAAAAATCAAATAATAACTTATTCCAGCACAACATTTTTGAGAAATGTATGTTTCCCTGAGGATTTCTCTGGAAATGGCAGAAGAAATGAAGTCAAGATACAGTAAAATTATTAAAATATATAAAAAGAACGCGACCATTCACATCTACGGCAAGCATTGCTCGGAGTGCAAAGGGTTAACCATCTGCGAACTACGGCTCGCACCTGTAACGCTCTTGTTTTGGTCCGAGTACCTTAGTATTAACCTCACGCACTATAACCTCACGCACCAATGTAGACAGAAGAGAATTTAGTTCGACATTCTTTCCTATATTTTTATTCCACGTTTTTATACGTGCTTTGAACCGCGGGTTAGACAACCATGATTCTACAGGGATGCTCGAATTGCGCAACTCGAGCACTGTACGGTTTTTCGGGATTTTTTTTGCAGGGTATTATTGGAAATTGTTATATCTTTATATGTATATATCCGTTGGTGTAGAGTTATTATTTGAAAAATATTTTTTCCTGTCTATATAACAGAGGTAAAAATATTCCTTATAAATGATGGAAAACCGAGTACCTTTTATAGCTTGTCAGATATCTTTGATCAAATGAAATTCAATTAATTTCTTTTATTATTGAAATGTATCCCTTTGAAGCTGCAAATATTTTGGTAGAAATGATGGTAGAAAAATAGAACAGGTACTTCCTATGGTTTGCTTGAAATTTAGATGAAATATAGACGTTCAAAAATTCTTGTAACTAACAAAATAATTATTAGTCAATTCATAGGTACAGAGTATTTTTCATACGCTCTTTAAAACCAGTTGATTAATGTAATTTTGAATATTTTTAACGCGGAATTTCGAATTGGTCGAGTTTATAATTCCGAGCGTATTTCGCGGCGAGTTTGGAATCGGTCGACTCCACAATGTCCGAGTATTTTTCGCGCAGTTTTGTGCCGTCGGAATTCGTAATTTTCGAGCGGGTATTTTTGGCCGGCGCGATCGTAAAATATCGCTCGGAGAAAAATCCGTCGGCCAGGAATGGCCCGGTCGAAAAAGGTGGTTAAAGAACGCCTAATTTGCAGCGCGCCAAACCGAGCAGCAGCAGCAGCGCAGCCCCCTCTGCTGAATAATTCAGCCGGCCCCTTTAGAGGAGGATCGCCAGCGCGCGTAAAAACGAGCGCGTGTGTCTCGTTACCGGTATCACGCGCGGGGATCGGCTTCGACCGGAAGGGCTATTTTACGCGAGCACGACCGTCCTGTACACGCGCGATATAACCGTGGTTGCCCGTCGATCGCGCGCGGGCCGTGTCGAAACGGCCAAAGGTCGCAGCAGCGACTTTCGCTTCCGCGATCCCAGAATTCAACGGGATAACGATAATTGCCTGTCAATTTCCGCGCGCAGCCGCTCCTCGCTGTAGCGGCGCTCGCGTCGCTTGCTTGCGCACGCGCGTCGCGCAGTCTCTCCTAACCTATCGGGACCGCGAGATCGGTTAATCGCCTTAGACCTTTTTCCCTCCCGTCGAACCTGTCCCGTCCAATTACGCAGGGTAACGAATGAAAATTGCTTCCCGGACTGTTTGCTTTTATCGAACGTTTCCGCGACTGATAATTAGATACCGGAGATATACGATATATTACGGGACAGGAACTTCCTCCACCGTCGGGTCGTAAAAGATCGTAAGTACGAAAAATATGTCTCGCAGTGCTAACCTGTACCGTGTTATATAGCGTTCCCCTTGTATAAAGGGGAAGTCGTTTTTGTTGTGGAATGCGTTTTACGAGGATGGTCATTGGGTTATTATTCTCCGTTCGAGCGTTCTACCAGCGGGAGGGCTGTGTTTCTTAGTTCGTTCCTTGTCGCAAATTAGCCGATCTACTTTTGTTTTCTTTTTTTTCTTCCCCTCTTTCGCCTCTGTGTTTTTCCGCCTCGAACGTTGCAATTTTTCTCGTTAGTTTCATCGCGGTGGAACGCGAACGCGCGCGTTTTAATTTAATGTCGAGACTATGACGACGACGACGACGTCGACAACGGCGGCGATGGCGGCGACGAGGAGAAACGAACGGACAAACAAAGGCTTTGCGTGCGCGAGGGTCGGTGGATATTAATGCTCTGCTCTTGTTCCCTTTATATAGCCTTAAATTGGAATACGAGAAACTGGCCGGTGAAAAAATAGAGATACAGAGGCATTACGTGACGGTGAGCTCAGGGAGGAGAGAGAACGAAAGGGAGGAAAAAAAAAATGAACAGAGAAAAGAAAAAGAAGGGAAAAGGAAAGAGGGGATACGTTTACACGCGGTACACCATCTACCCGTTGTTCCCAGATTACGGGTGTTCCCAGCTTTCCCCGTGTCTGTTCGCCCAGCTCGGATTCGTTAAACGAATTCCATATTGCGTAATTAATTTGTTACGGCGGCCGGAATATTTTATAGCGTAACAAGCAATCGAAACGGCAAGTATCTGAATTTCGTCGAAACATCCACGCGCGGCTTTTATTCCGCGCGGCTCGGCTCCCCCTGGATCCGGTTATTTCAATTTTTACCATTTATAGACGGTATCGGTTCGAGGCAATCGCCGGCTCGACTCCCCTCTTTAATACGCTATAATGCCGCTCGTTAAATGATAATACGCCGCTTTCTATTCGCGACAACAACGAACCGTGTCGTTCTCGTTCGCTACACGGATCCGGACAACCTGCTACCGGCGAACAACGAAGGAAAATATCGCGGAACATAATTCTTGCGTAATTGCTGTTATAACGCGGGGAAAACCGAGAAGAATTATCCCGATGTGTCCCCGTGCTGTTGCTGGTCGTTCGTAAAATGCTCGGAACACGGGTGGAAACGCGTATCGCGTAACGCGCGGCACGCTACCCCCACTCCGCGGACCCGAGCTCGGCCGAACGTTGCCGACGGGACCCGAGCGTCCTCGCCGGCTCGGCACTCGCGGAGAGCCGCGCATAGACGGCGTTACGCAGCGCACTCGACTATCACGAGCGCGTATTTATTATACCGTACAGAGGGGTGGAAAGAGTGCGCAATTTTGCAGGAACGCACGAGCTGAACCTGCCGGGTCTATTTCGCTGTCAGGCCGGTAAACAAAAATATGACGCGGTCCCGTTGTCGTTAAAAAATTACTTCCACCATAAAAGGGACCTTATACGCGGTCGGTCGCGTCGTTTCGCGGCGTATTGTTACGCACGCCGGATCAATGGAAATTAATTTTCCATTTAACGCCCTATTATTTCGCCGGAGAGCAATAACGCTCGACCGCGTGCCGATAAAGATCGATCCTCGACGGTGAAAAATCAACGCTCGCCACGCTGGTCCACATATATATGGCCGCGAACTCGTTTTTTGATCATGGACTCGCTTTTGCGACGTTTCTTTCCAAGTGTCTCTTTCGCTTGGTTTCCAGGTAAAGGACAAAGGTATATTACTCGCGAAATTGCGTAAATAATCGTGCGTTTGGATGTCTGACACGAAACGAAGATAAAATGTTGAAAAGTAGGGATAAACTTGTTTCATGGTCGGTTGAAAAATGTAAGCAAAAAATGTTGTCAGGGACGTAGGCGATCTTCTGTTTCGATAAGAAGTGATTTAATCCTTCTGTACTCGATAAACAGGGTTTAATAAGATTAGCTTGCTACTACGTTGCTACTTCGATAACTGCGTATTCTTCTAAATACGTGAAATCGGTATCCGTTGTTTCATCATGCCGACTACAAGTCCGACCTTGTCGATCTTATCGAACTACATCGATGATTAGTCACGATCGAAAATCACCGAGGGGAGTCACTGAATTTCCGTAATGGAACTAGTTCATTAAACACATCTTTGTTTACGAGCTCTACTAGTTCGTAATTTAGTTTTTACATAATTAATTATATGTTCGTAATTAATTCGAGTAATCGTTCGAGGAAGATATTATTTATTGGCGCATCTTTTATCCAGTTTAACGATATACCATTTCTAAATAGTTAATCGAGAGATATTTCCTTATATTATCATCATCCGGTTCATCGACCGGAAGTCCATAAATCGGATTCCTCGCGATAGTGATCGCCTATCTAGATATATCCCGTGCTTTTCTTGCTTAAGTTAACAAAACTGAAACACTGTAATCGTCAAACGCTAATTATTTTCGATATTTCCTCAAGCACGAGATTCGCCATTTAATGCTGAACATACCACAACTAATCAAATAACCGATAGATGTAAAAATGAAAGAGGAAGAGCTTCGAAGGAAATAGAATAAAAGAGCATATTGAAAAATTCACAAGATACATGGTACTTGAGTTACAATATTTTATACCAACTTTTGTAAAAAAAAAGAAAAATATTCGCACTTGTTAGTTATCTACAAAATTCTTTTACTTCCTTGATTTGGAATTTGAGTCTCCACTTACAGGGAACCAATTAACCGCGTTTGAGACACGTTGTAAAAATTTTGTAAACCATAATTTCCTTTTATAATTTTTAAAAGTATCGAAATTTCGGAAAATTTGGAAATTGTTCAGCCAGTGATAGGTTTCGTATTCGAGATACGGTTGTTTAATTTAATCCGGGGTAAAAAGTTTTCCAAATAATAATTCCCGGAGGAATATCGGAGCGAGGTAACTGATAACACTGAATAAAGAATTTTCAATAAAAAATTCGAGAATTATTCAGACTGTGATAGATTTAGCGTTTGAAATACAGTTGTCTAATTTCATTCGAGGTAAAAATGTTTAAAAACACAAATATTTTTTATTTAAATTAAATTATTTAAATTAAACAAAAATATCCAGAAAATATCAGAGAAAAGATATCTGATAACATTGAACGGAGAGTCTCGGATAAAAAATTAGAAAATTCTTCGGTTTACTTTAGTTCTAGAGTTAAAAAGGCATCCAGGGCCGTAGCCTTAGCCATCGGTGGGGTGCAGAGACAATAAATACAGACGTCTACCGTTCTCACCCACACATCGGGCAGGGTGTAACGACTATTATCGATGTTTGTTGCGCCTGCACTAATTGCGTGTTTTTAATGGCTCGGCTCCGTGCACACCGCGATCGAGGAACGTGACTGAAGCGGAAAATCGATCTCCCGGGAGCGGCGGGGAAAAAGGGATTGAAAAAAGGCGGGAAAAGGGGGGAAAAAAAGGAGAAGAATGGGTACGGGCGGTAAAAAGTTGAACGGCGATATATCTCGCGAACGTTAACGATGTTACGAACCTGTTTCACACGCGATCACGTTCCTTACTTGTTACGAAGCCTGACACCATCCACTGTCTCGATCCGCATCGATGATCCGGCTAACTCGCGTCAGCCCATTCAAACGACGTTCCCTCGAGTGTTGCGTCGTTCAGGCAAGGAATTATTTATTGATAACACAGCGCAGCTACCGATCTCCAGTGCACACCTAAATATAGAGTACTTATTCGATATTAATTACGCGTTCCAGGCCGCGTGGGAACTTTCCGTTCGAACCGCTCAAATTCTCAGCGCGAAACGAAGAATTTTTGTTGTTGTCGTAGTGTAAATATTTTAACACCTCGTTGCTTCGTTGTTTGACAATTTTCACTCGGTAATTTTTATCGTTTTCGTTATGGAGAAGTACCTGTTCAACGAATTTTTGGTATAATGTAGATATTTTTTCGAGTAAATCTTGAATTTTATGCTTCTCAATCAACTTTTGGTCACTTTGATCAAATCACGTGTCTTTGCGATTTTTCTTTAAATATGATTTATTCCTGAGTTCCATTTTTCGAGTTTCAGAAGATTTTCTGCTGTGTTAAAAAATGAAATAAATCTTCGAGATTTCTAAGTTGCAAAGAGTTAATCACGGTAATGAAGCCTGAAAGTAAAGTATTCAATAGTTAAACAAGTTCTTTTGCTGAAAATTTATATTAACTTCGGCAAAATCATTCGAATATTTTCGCTATTTTTCTCGTATCTCGTTTGCGAAAATTAGGAGCCCGAGTTAAATTATTTTGACCCCTGTGATAACGCTATAATACTGGAACTACCGGTCTGTAACGTGTGCCTGGATATAGAGTGCTTATCCGATATTAATTAAACCGGTGTAACTGAGTTAAACTAGTCCGATTGCGACTCTGTCTCGCTTGGAAAAATAAAAAAATCGAAACGAGGCAGTTTGACCCCTGTGATAGTTCTGCGCTATTATAACTGTCGATCTTTGACTTCTATTTGGGTATACAGTACGTAATTGATATTAATTGAAATACTATAAACGATTTCTAATTTGTACTTAAATATTCACTGTATAATCGAGGTTGATCGGAGTATTATACAATTATTAGCAATTTTGTTTGCAAAAATAGAAGACTCGAATTAAGTCAGCTTGACTCCGACCCCTCTGGTAGTTCTACGCTGTTAGAACCACCGATCTCTTGAATATGCAATATATAATTGATCGGAGTATTCTATAATTACTGCATGTCGTGTTTGGAGAAAGGAAAAATTTCGAACGAAGCAGTTTGACCCCTGTGGTAGTTGTGCGACACTAGAACTACCGGTCTGTAACGTGTAACTGGATATAGAGTTCACGATTGAAATTAATTGAGGTAGTATGCTAATGATCCTGTACGAATAATAATTAATATTAACTTTGTCGAACGCAGTCGAACATTTTTCAAAATTTCTTCTTGTTTGAAATTACTTTGACACCTATGATGCGCGATATAACGCTATAAAACTACCGGTCTGTAATATGTATTTACGTGGGTATAGAGTACATACTTGATAGTAATTGATGTGATATGGTAATGATTAAAAATTAATATCAATTTTGTCAAAGGCAGTCGAATTTTTTTCAAACTTTCTCCCTGTTTTACTTGGAAAAGTCTGAATCTATTTTAACCCCTATTATGCGATAATAACACTAGAATTACCGGTCTCTAACGTATATTTGAATATAGAGTATATACTTGATATTAATCGGAGCAGTATAGTTATGACCCATTGATAAATATTTTTCAAAAATTTTTCCTAGTAATAATTCACTTGGGAAAATTAGAAGTCTGAAATTATTTTAACACCTATAATCCGCTAGAACCGGTCTATACTAATTTGTATTTACCTGCATATAGAATATATACTTTATATTAATCAAAGAAGTATCCATTGATGAATATTTTTAAAATTTCAGGCTTCTTAGTTACTAATTTTAAACTGTAAGAAGTTTGAAATTATTTTGACCATTGTGGTAGTTCTAATGGATATTTTATTTCGCGATGTAACCTCATTGCTTTCTGTATTTAGCCTGCACTTACTAATGTTTTGCTTACACGTACGTTTTTCTGCTTGTTCTGTCCAGTATTAAATTGGAGCTGGAGAAACTCGCCCAGGACAAGACGGAGATGCAGCGCCACTACGTAATGGTGAGTCGAAGAAATTTCGCATTGAATCATTTTTTTTCTCTCTCTTCAAATCGCGAAATAATTTCATTCCCTCCACGACCACATCTCCCATCCCTTCCCTATTCTCATTTCCATCGCATTTCGCGATGGTTTTTCACGAGGTACAGCGTGCTGCTTTGTTCTCCGACACCGACCACTCTAACGTGCCTGTGAACTTCGCTCCAACGAAGTTCCCGCGTAATGGATCCATTCGAATTTGTGCCACAGGCTGTGGCACGATTAAAATCGCCGGCATTCGTGGTTCGAGTAAAGTTGCTAACGCGGAGGCGACCTCGTCGCCCGAAATTGCTGTCGAAATCCAAGAATGACTCTGAAATCAACGAATTTCTTACCTTCCATACCTCTCGTTATCGCGAAAAATTGCACAAATTCGAAAAATCATCCAAAACAAACGAAAATCTACAAATAAATCAGGAACGAATCCTGAGTCAACTAATATTCTTCAAATTATAATTGCATGCAACGAATTCTTGAAATTAGACTTTTTGCTGATAATAATTTATCGAATTTCGTTGTAGTATAAAATATGTGTAATGAGTCGATTTTGCGATAATGCTCGTTACGATAGAACTGTGTTTTTGCCTTTCAATCGTATTTATGTTTTGCGACGTACGCGAAGTGGGGGACTGGGTCAATGTCCGTCTCATTAGGCGATGGCCTAATCCGGGTGATCGACCTGTCGTTCATGTTTCTTCTTGAAACTATCGGTTCAATGACCGAGTCGTCATGGTTTGTACAAGAAGCGAGTGAGAGCTCGGCGACAAAGATTTCTTTTTTATTTAACCCTTCGCATTCTGTAGAGAGATAGATTTCGAAGATTCTCTGTTGTAAAACAGCGAAAAAGGGATCGTATATAAATTAAAACGTAGAATTGTTTTATTTCGACATTTCTTTCAGTCTTACGTTATTTTAAATTTAATGTTTCAATTAATGTCAATTAATGTCGATCTTCAGAATTTTATTAAATCTTCTCTCGAGTGCAAAGGGTTGAAAGTCGTTCTGACTTCTTCTGTTCGAACCAAACGAGAATAAAGCGTATTTGACACGGTTCAGCTCTTCAGCATTATACTTCTCGAGGTCCTTAATCACTCTACTATCCGTAACTATATCTAGTTATCCGGATTAGTATCAATCACCAAGCTCCTTCTGGAGAGTCAGCCCCGAACTTCGATTTCTTATATTCACAGAGATATTAATACCGCTGCTCGGGTATTCTCTGGAAAAATATTTCACGAACATTCTTTCGGTGACTCACGTGAACGTCCGCGAGCAATAAACAAACCGCGAGGTATGATAAATAACGTAAAATCGCGATATCCGTCGTTTTATCTGCCTTAAACTTCCGTTTGCTCGGTGTTAATCGACGAAAGCCGGGTACCGCGAGCTTTTACGCGAGTTTTATGCATCGACGACAGTGTCATTGGAGCATTCCAAGGTGTTCCATCGCCGAGAGGCCCGTTGAAATCGCGAAGGACCCCGCGCGTTGTAAATCCCGAGAGCCTCCCGTGATTCTTGCCCGTGTATCGTTTTATGGTGCCATTCGCTAATGTCCCGGGCAATAATACACCTCCTCTATCTGAATTTAACGAGCGAGTTAGCCGGCTTAATTCCCCTCGTTTCCTCGAAAATTACACGAGGAGGTTTCATAAATAACCGCTTCTTTTAAATCCGGTAGCTCTGCTACCTGCCTTCCTGCCCGGTTAATCACACCGGTCCCCGGAATATTTAACCTCTTCGCCACGGTATTATCCAGCTGGAAGCTCCTACTTAGCCGGCAAGACGTTAATAATACATTCTCTCGCGCTCTTATCGTGCTTTCCCGATGCCCGGGACCGTTTACGACAAATCGCGTGCCCGAGAACTCCCGTGAGAAACGGAACCGTGAAATATCAAATCACCGGCTGCAATTCGATGATTCTTTTTTTTACGTTCCTTCTCTGGAACGTTGGTCACACGGGTTAACTATTTATCGACGATAATTAGCTGTTCCCTCGGTGATCTTGATGACACCTGATCCCTGGCTGTGGATAGCGTTTGAGATTTGACAGGAATCGTGACAGAATCGGTTGGTATGATGATTTCGAGTGGAAGAATTGAATAGTAGATAAATCGTGATTTCCAAGACACCCTATACAGATCAGTTAATTTTTTAACAGTTATAACTATCTTTTGATGTCCATTTTATATTAAATTAATGACAAATTATGCGATATGTCAGTTTTTAAGAAATGAGTTTATATCATTTTTAAAATAGCTGTTTAATATATTAGTTTTTGAAAATTAGCCTCCAGTGGTTCGATTCTAGATAATTATACCCTTTCGAGTAAGATGTCATCTACAGTCCTGAGTTCAAAATTCAAAGTTCGTTTCTTTTAACCCTTTGCAATTGTCAAACTTTTCTGATAGAAATACTAGCTAGCTTTTCGAAATTATTTCTCTAAAGTATTTCCAATACATTAATTAAAAAATAGTTCAATATTTGTAATTTTTCAAAACGTGATGTCACCATTCAAATGGTTAAATTCTTCGTACCGAACCTAACCTACATACCAACTTGCATCAGCCACTACATCTTTGAAGGCTGGTCGGAAAGGAAACGGCGCCATCGCCACCACATATCGTATATAAGAGGCGGTTAACAATAGGCAACAAGGGTCCTTTTAATAGCGAGAGAGAGTTGAAACGCCGCTGCGGAGAACAATCCATAAATCTCGGCGCCGGGAAAAGAAGCGGGTTCCCTCTACGCGACCAGGTTCTAATGAAAGCCGTGCAAGAGCGCGACCTCAGTTGAAACGGCTTCTTCCCGCGTATTTCTTCCCGTCGGCCCGCCAGAGGCCGCGCCGCGGCGTTACTTTCGCCCGTAGATCTTCATTATTGCGCCGCGGCGTCACCGGCGTGCATGCGTCTTCATTAGCGGCCGGCGCAGCGCCGCGCTCCTGGCGACTCCTACGGAGAAGGTCGCAGGTCGTGCTGGCACGCCTTTGAATTTACGCGCCACGCGATCGCTCTCGTAATCCAACCTATAGGTGGCTTCTGCACGCCATGACGGGCTTTCGGACCCCTTCCTCTCGTGGGTGGTTCTCGGAAAGGTTTTCGGTTCGCTCGTGAAAGAAACGAGGTTGTAAATCCTCCGCGGCAAATTTTAAGACGCCCACGCGAATCGCTGGTAGTAAATTTTGTTTCTACCTCTTTCTCGTTTCACTGCTTTTCCGGGGTGAAGTTTTACACGATCGGTTTGTCGGGTATCTCTTGGAAAATGAAGTTTTATCGTCGCGCGTGTACACTGAAGCGTTTAAAACGATGTGAAAGTAGGATTGTCGTAGATACGGACCGTGGCGGCGCTAGTGAGTTAACTGCGAACTCGTCTCGATGTCACATTCCAACTCCTTTTTTAATTAATGCCGCTCTTGGCTAACATTGCACGTTACCTATGCGATTTACACATTCCTGTATAAATGCATGCACTTAAAACGGAATGACGAAATCCGACGTGTCTCGGAATTAATTCGAATAATCCACCGCACACGCTGGTAATTTGACTAGCTCCTGAAAACGGAGTGGAAAGACAACGTATCACAGGACGGTTTCGTTTTAATCGCTGAACCAGTGGCACGCTCGCGACATCTGGATTTGCATAACCGACGCGAAAGAGCCCGACACATTACCGTCCAAAGACACGGGGCACTAAACGTCAATGGACGGTCACGTGTTAATTCACCTGCGCACGAACGGTCAGTCATGCGACTGACTGCGACTCCGTGTGGAGAGTAGCAATTAGATCGGAGGCGTGCAAAGGTAGCCGTGCTCGCGAGGCCGCAGAGAAAAAGGGAGAGACAGAGAGAGAGCCCGCCGGTCAGAGCGAGAAGGATAGAAGGAGGACAAACAGAAGCGTTCGCGTCGCTGGAGTTTATTGTCTTTCGTCGGCGTTGCGGTTATCGCGGACACGCGGTAATTTATAGGCCACACTTCGTGGTCGCGTTCGATGCAAATGACTTCATATAAAATGCACACCGGTTGCTTGCGTGGACGTGGCACTTCCGCCGATTCACGCAGCACGAAGATTAATCGCGCGATCGCGCGACCAGCGCGTACACGCGAGCGAGCGACCCGCGAGGACACGACGTCCCGATCGGCCGATCGATCTTCCATGTCCGAGAGATCAGCTTTCTTCCATTTCCATCGCGCGACCGCAGCGCCGCCGCGGAATTCACGGCGGCACCCGGTNNNGAATTCACGGCGGCACCCGGTGCTACCCTCTAGCGGCCGATCGTTCGTATCCGTCAGCGACCCGAGCTCTATGAAGACGTCGCCCGTTCTGTTCCTGAAAAAAACCCACCTATCCGCGCGGTGGTCGGTTAGTGGCCGGTTCCCTTTGGTTCGTCAACGGGGACCAATCAGCGACGGCGATGAATCGCGAGAAAAATGCGGTGGCGTGTCGATCGCATCGGGCCGGCGGCGTTGTATACCGCGGGATGGCCGATGGAATCGTTCCGCGTCCGCGGTCATTTATTATTAGCGCCGGCGGACAGTATCATATTACGGCGTTTTGTCATTCATGATTAATCATTGACGCAACAAGAATTTATCGTATTGGGGTTCGATCGCGCGCGTAGCAACAGGTACAACACAGTTGTCGGACATACGCGGCCGTTCGCCGTTCTGACGTATCGAGTGACTCGTAAACGCGCCAGCGCGTGAGCGCGAGAGCGACCGGCACTCTCTCCTAATGAATCGGTGGCGGTTTGTACGCCGGGGCGTAATTGGAATGATTCAGCCGGAACGTCGAACCTATTCATTATCGGCCGGTGTATCTCGCGGCATACGTATATATCTGCCCGTGGTGGAGATGCCATCATTTTCTCTCACGAGTCGGCCGTTATTCTTCGACTTAATGCAACCGCGTCGCCGCGGCTGTCTCTCTCTCTCCGTGCCGTCTCTGTCGCACTAGCGAGCCGCCGGTATAATATGTCCATGGCTGGTTTCGCCGATGTCTAATGAGAAAAGACAAGATACCACGCTCGAATTGACATCGTCCCCGCCTGTCGTGTAATCTTAATTAACTCCTGAATGCAATCGATACCCCGACGGCCCGTCCCGCGCCGCAAAAACACGCCAGCCGGAGAAAGAGATCTTTACGGCGAACCGTTTCGCTTAATTCTCCGGTGAATATCGCGCGTCTCGGCCGCCGTGGCCTGTCGTCCTCTTTTTGCCGCCGGAATTCCCTTCTTTTTCCGCCCGCTCCCGTCCACGGTTTAAAGGCTCTCGTGTTCACGGGCCGCGAGCAAGTGGCCGAGATGTTTTATATTCCGGCAGTATATAAACCTTGGTTTCGTATTTCCGGTGTACGTCGACTTTCCCACCTGGAAAACCGTATGACTTCTACCATTCGCTCGGTAACAATGTCTCTTTCTCCTTTTCCGTCCTTCTCTCGCTAGCCACACCTTCTCTCAGTCTGTTTCTATCTCTCTGTCTCGTTCGATCAAATCGACTCGATTTCTACCCGCGAATTTGTTCCCGACGCGACGGTACTCGACAGTGTCGCCCTCTGTGTATCCGTTTCTCCGTCTTTCTCGCACCCTCGTAGTTCTCTTTCCCCAGGCCACCTCCCTCAAATCGTGGCTCGATTTCTGCCCACGAATTGGTTCCCGATGCGTCACGCCACCAATTCTCTCTCTCTCTCTCTCTCTCTATTCGTCGCTTTCTCCGTCTTCCTCGCCCTCTCCACTCGGTCAGATCGACTCGATTTCCACTCGCGAATTTGTTTCCGATACGACACGGACGCAGAAGCGTGTAACGGTGTTGGCTGCGGAGGATGCTCGTACGACGTCGTTATGCGACGGTACAGGCCGGCCACGGGGCATTACGCTTTTACGACTCTTTCATGTAATTGTCGAGCTCGTGAACTTTTACGAGCGCGAACCGCGCGGAAGAGATCGCCTTGAAGCGCATCGTCCGGTGCCGTTTCAGTAACGCGGTGCATTGACTCCTCCGGAACTTTAGACATTTTCCACTTCTTTTTTCCCCCGATAGATGGCGGTGCGACGGGAAACGGTCTTTCCTTCTACGACGGGTAGATAACACCGCGAATCGTGTTCCCCGCATCTCCAAGCGAGATTCTTTATCAGGGTTTCCGGTAATTTCCTTTTTAACCCCTACTCCACCGCGACGTCGGATTTCTACGAATCTCGAAATCTTTGAAAATATTACCCCGAAGGAAGGAAATGCGTATAATACCATTTTCGAGTGGAGAATTAACCAGATAGAGGAAGATAGCCGTTTTAATTATTTTTCTACACGCTCTTGCCGCGAGGAAAAATTTCGTTTGTCATCGGTACCAAACGCGCGCAATTAGACGCGTTCGTTGCGATCAAGATTACGCTCGGGACAAGAATAATATTTTCGCGAGTACCTTTCCGTGTCCAATTAGATCTTGCAGTCCCGCTAATTATCCTATATTTATTCCCATCGGATAATTAACGCTGAACAAACGCGGATTTATATCCCTTATAGCCCTAAAACGGGTCGCGATACCGGCCCGACCTCTATCCGCCTGCGGTGAAACTGAAATCTACGCTCGCGTCATTTCCACCAATTAGCCGCCATTATACCGATCGCCGGCGCTCCTCCGGACAATCTCGACTGCGGGAAACGACGCTGGAAATCGTTAGGCGCGCGGATAACCTCGTAAAAACGGGGGAGCGTGGTGCACGCCATCTCGGCAGTGTTCCGCGGCCGGGCTTGATGGCCCGTCGGAAAGTGTGCCGTTAAACGCGGACGATTCCTACGCGTTAGAGGCATCAAGAGTTCGGCGTGGATTTCGCGGCGTTGGATACGACGACCGGTTAATAGAATCGTGCCGGCGCGAACGACCACGGAGTTCGGGTCGTTAACACTGCTAACGCCGTGTCCAGTGCTATACCGGCACGAATTTATGCAATCGTTGTAACACGCGAGCGTGTGCACCTTCCGGCCTCGAATTGGCCCGTCGCCGCTCGCTGTCCCTCGAGTTCCACTTTCGNTTCGGCCGCCGGCGGCGCTGCCGGCGGGGGTTAGCACGGCCACGAACGGTGACGGGTCGTTAGAGAGCGCACTCACTAGGGAATCTTCGCTCGCCAGTCTCGCCGGCCGACGGGGGAACCTAGAAGCGCGAATTTAATTGCGCGATCATCGCTACCGCCAGTTCCGACCGTGTTTTCACGCCGCGTTTCGGCTGGCTAATATTCGACGCGATATCCCCGCTTTTAACGCGGTTTCCGTGCCACTGTCGCTGAACGTTCTCTCTCGCTGGTTTCCTCTTTTGTTTTATTTTATTTCTCGGTATTTGGAGGAAGATCTTTCAAGCGGATTTCTCGATAGAATTAATATGCTTTCGTAACGTTAACAGGGAATATTACAGAGCGTCTATGCTTTAGTTTATCGAGGTTTAATGAGCTATAAAGATCGGAAAAATACTATTTAATTTGACTCGTCTGAACAATTATATACAAAGAAATGGAGCATTTTATTTTAAAATTTATCTAAGAACGTTTACAAAAGGCGTTAAAGTCTATACAATGACACGTAATTATATTTCAAAGGGTTAAATAAGTAAGGGTGATCAAAATTGTTTAATATTAATAATTCCATAGTCCTTTTGCGATAAGATTCCTGCTTTGGGTTCAGGTACATTGCAAATATTTTCGGTGAATAAACGAGTAGTCACAGGTGGCAGTATAGTCGGAATTAAGAGCAGCAGTGAAATTTTCGCAAAGTAAGAGTGTTTATCGTACACCCTTGAGTTGTATCGGCAAGAAACATCTGCGCAAAAAGGAAAATGGCGTCGTTTATAGACATTCGAGTTAAACGGTCCCAGTTATTTATCGTCGTTATTAATTCGCTCTTTTTTCAAATTTCACCGGACCGGTTGTTCATTGTCCCCGTAATGCGGGACGATAAATACCGGGTGTAACAATAATTCGTTACTCGGAGCGGCCGGGGAAAATGGCGGAAGTAGAAAGTTAGCTCCGTTTCCATGGTACGCGTTATTAACAGACAGTCGCGAGCAAGTTTTTCATTCAACGGCCCCCTCGTAACTAATGACCGTGTATCTGTAATTTCGCATCTGTTTTGCATCGACACGTGTCTTCCGAAATTTATCGCTGTCAGTACCAAATTACAAGATACGCGATATTTATTACTTCCTTACATAAGTTCTGCTAATGTCCAGCCGGGGCGGCCGAGTCGCTTATTACGCTCGTTAAGCGTTACTTCTCGCGTCGGATTTCCATTTCTAAAAATAAAACGCACACACGCAGCCTCATAAAACCGCGATACATCATGGAAAGAACTTTTCCAGCCACGGATCTCTCTCGAACTTTAACACCGGTATTATCAACCTGTAATCCGTGCCTAAATATAGCGTATGCAGATAATAGTAATTAAAGTCGTATCACGAAAATGGACAAGTATATCCAGCTATATGCCTCTCAATAAAAGTCAACGTTAACTTCGCCAGAAGCCGCTGTATACTTTTCGTAATGGCGAAAATAAAACATTTCGCGATCAGTCATCTCGACTCGTTTCATAGGTTTAATTATTATGCGGCTATTTTCGCAGATGGGAGAAGAAAACGACGTTATTTCACTAAAATTCTCCTTTTGTTTCATGGAAAAATAATGACCCCTTTCTTTTCGAAAATTGGCACTGGTAATTACGTCGACTTCGTTTGTCTATGCACAAACTGCCAATTAAACACAGCGAAGAAACAAAATTAGATTTCGTATCCTTAACAAAAAGTGGAATTTTTCCCAGTACAAACGTTTCTCATGGATCAGAATAGTTACCAATTTTCGTTAAAGACATCTACATCATTCTTTCACCGATCCAATAAACGCAGGATGTAACTCAACGCCATCTGTCGTATCAAAACCGTGACATTTTTGGTACAAGCGCATATTCGGGGGCCGGCAGTAAAGGATCAACGGTGGGCGCCAAAAAAACATCGGACTATCTGCCAACACTGCTCTCCGAAAGATTAAGTTCCTCTTCTTTCCAACACCCCAAGCCTGGTATCACGTTGCCATCATCGCCAGGGCCGGCCGGGATCATTGCAAAAAGGTACCCCGTTGCCTGCAATGCAGCCACACACACACACACACATACACATGGCCGAGTGTGTTATACGCGTTCGAGGTTTCGAGTGTTTTCCTTGATTAAATCAAACAGTGCCAAAGAGAGAGAGAAGCCGGATGGGGGCCAAATCGGGGACAAAATTTGCAAGTCGTGCGCGAGAACGGACCTGGCGAGAGAGGAGGAGGGTCACAGAGGGCCTTTATGTAAGGGTGCGCTCACAACAGGGGCCGTTGCACGGAGGGTAGATAAAAAGGGGGATAAGGGCTCGTGAAAGGGACGAGACAGCGGAGAGAAGCGAGGGTCCATTAGTCTTGCGTATCTCGTCACGGCGCGCAGATACCGATCGCGATCGATATCGGTCGTTTATTCGAGAATGAAAGCGCCGACTCGTTTCCCGGACCAAAGGGATTATACGATCCGAGGTTCTCTCTGGCTGGGCCCGACCCGTAGTTTCCTCGGTTCGTTTCGCGATTCCGCCTTTTCCCTATACCCCTCTTTTTTTCCCCCCTCTACCACTCTTTCTCTCTCTTCTCTTTAAATAAGATATATCCCGCGCGAGCGAAGCACGAATTCGTTTCTCGCGCAAATCGAATAATACCAGCGCGACCTGCAGCCAGCCAGCCAGCCGTCGGTGTCCCGTTCCACCGTTCGAGATTTAACTGCTCGGTTTCCAGTGTCGACGCGGCGCGGAGAGTGGAAATTTTGCTCGAGATCGTGGCAGATTGAATTTCCGGGCTTAACTCGATAATGTGGACACGATGATGCGGCATAAAACTCTCGGATAGCGGCGTAAAGCTGGTTCAATTTGAAAATGCAAACGAACGGCCGACGGAGGGTGCCGCGGACGTGGCACAGCGGCGGTGGTCGAGTGGTGGGGAGAGCGCGAGTCGAGTAGTGGTGGGGGTAGCGAGGGTCGAGTGGTGGGGGAAGCAAGGGCCGAGCGGTGGGGGGACCGGGACACGAAGGGAGCCGAATTCGGCCGAGTTTAACGGCCGAACGACGTTTATTGCCGGGCGACGTTTTATCATCTCGGCCGGAATCGAGCCGCGACAAACCCCGCTTCCGCGTTAAACGCGTCGGGACCGCGAGTTACGTTTCCAGCCTCGCGATAATTAAGATCCTGACCTCCGCTACCGAGTGCCTCCTCCGGGGACAAGTCTATTAATTAAAGGCTAATTACTTCGTCGAGCCACTAGCGTTCAGACGATCCCGGTGCGCTCTCTCTCTCTCTCTCGGTCCTACAGTTTCCCTCTTCTCGCTTCTTCTCCCCTTCTTCCAGGCTCGCTCCGGCTTTTTTCCGTCACCGTGATTTCTGGTCGCGGCAAATTACGCGGCAGAAGAAACCCTCGATCGTTGCCCAGGATCGTTTTCGGTTTTTCTCCTCGCCCTTTTTCTACTCGCTGATTCCGCGAATGATGTTTTTCCCGTGTACTCCTATTTGCGTTTACCAGACTTACGCTAGTTTGGTTACTCGTTCCAAGTTGCAGTTTGAGTGGGTTTTACTCAGGATTGTCGCTAGGTCTGGTTTTTGTCAAATTTTTTAAGCGTTCGCTTCAAACGAGGATATCGAAAATCAATTGCATCAGTTTCTTGTAAGCACAGGAAGTTTTATGAGCGTGTAGAATCGTATTGGAAGGTGGCGGAAGGTATTGGACCAATATGTTCTTATTTTTCGGTGCTTTGGAGAATGAGGTTAGATACAATCGTATAAGAGAAAAATTTCTTCTTCAGAAACCGATAATTCTACTCTACTTGTACCGAATCTTCTAATTGGAATAAAAGGAACAGGATAGAATCGTTAGTTGCACGTTTCAAATTATCATTACATAGCAACGGAGAGAGACTCTGAAAATGTTCAAAGGACGCGAAAGACATTCGGCGCGCCAGTGGCTCGCCTTGCAAGATGGCGTCGCGCGAGTTGCCCGCGCCGCGGCGAGGTGTCGCAACTGTGTTTTTCGCCGGGACGGAAATCGGTCGTTAAACCTGAAATTTGTTGACTCTCGCGCGACGTTCTACGGCCGGCCAGGCATTATAACTCAATATCAGCGTCGGCTTTTACGCTCGCCTCGGGGCGGAGGAGCGGGGGAAAAAAATTTCTCAGCGGGAAACACGCGTTGATATATTAAAACGCGGTTTTACGACCGCCGAGCAATAAAGACCGTTTTCACAACGGTCGTTGGTTTCAGACACGAGTATAATACAGCCACTTCGTGTCCCGGATACTCGTTTACCGGATTACCGTTTTTGTCTTCGTCCCCCTTTCATCTCCCCTTGTCCCCGAACTTCGTCGACGAGCAGGGGCGTATCTGTTTCCCCCTTTTTCTCGGGGCCCCCATCCCCGGTCTCTTCAGGTATTTCCTCGTTCCAGTACGCCGTCGTTGGATTTCTTCCACGGTGTTGCATTGTCAATGGCCGTGCCGAATTCTTCTTTATGTCCTCCGTACACGTCCCGGTGACGTTCTTCCGCTGAACGCCAGCTACGTCGAGGCCATTACGATGAGTCAGAAGCATCAAATGCTGGTGGATGAGTCATAATCGAGGGGATGAACCTGCGTGGATAGCGAAGACGTTGAGTAACGTTAGAGGGACGAAGGCTCGGGGTGTTATTGCGGAAGGAAAGGCAGTTACAGGGTGTTTAATACTGAACCTACCACGTGACTGGTAATCTAACACGCAATAAAACTATGGAAGAGTGGAATAAGACATTTGAAAATTGATCAGACATAGGATTATGACTATAACGCTGGGATGCAGAATTTTTAATGATAATTTTAAAAATGGTCATGTAGGTTGTGGTATTTATTAATCTTAGGTGTATTTATGTGTTTGTTGGATATTGTATAGGAGCATTAATTCGTGGTATTTATAAATTTGAAGTTTCGTACACAATTATCTTCGAAATTATAGGTCGTTTCGAAAGAAACTTTCCTTGTTTCAACCTTCAGTGATCAAAGTATAATAGATGCACTAATTCACCCTAAAATACATTAACCGTTTACATAAAAAAAAAAATATACAGTTTCTCTGAATAAAACTAAGATTACAAACAGGGTAAGTTTCATTTGGAATATTTTTCGAAGCACCCTGTACATCGTTATATGATATATAATATACGTGAAAAATAATAATTAGAGCTGCACAGTGAAAATAAAAAAGTGTACACAATTACGCTCGTGTCAGGATAAAAATTGGTATTCACTTCGTCAAAGGGATCCGTATTAGAAGCTGGAAAAATAAAAACTCACGAGCAACGCATTTTGACCCTTTAACGAACGTCAATTTCCCATCGAAGGTATTGATTTTTGGAAGCTATGTTAATTAGAAATTTTTTGTTCCTCGTTCGTCACGAGCCTTCGAAGTCGTTAAATATTGCCTTTTCGTTGATACTGCATACATAAACTGGTATCAAAAATTATTCGAATTCCGATATCATTTATTCCACTCACGATTTCTTATTTTTCAGTCTTTCGACGAGTAAATTACTACAAATTACTTTGGAAAATCGTACAAAAGCGCAGAATCTCCTATAATTCGTACGATCGCGGCGTTATAATTTTTCGTTGTTGGAATCTCGTTCGATTTTCCCGGGGAAATGCGAGAATCGATGGTAGCGGGGTAACGCGCTTCCGAGATTCGTGCTGAGGCTGCTGCAGGGAATTTTTCGAATGCCTGGCCAAACTGTCGGAACGTATTCTGATTACCGTGGGGAAAGAAAAATGTAGATCCCCGAGTGGGTGCTTTTCTGCCGTGTAACCGTTGAAAGATGCATATCGAGGGAAACGTTCGAAGCGGTTCCCTTGTACCTTTCATGGATCCCGGGGCTTTCGAACTTTTTTCAGCTACCCGGCATCCGAGGCGGCGCGTTTATAGATCTGCCGGCGAAATAAAAGAGAGAGAGCTCCGCCTTCCGCGAGATTTGGAAAAAGCAGCGGCGGAGGGAGAGGGGACAGGCTAACAAATTTTTCACCGAAACGAAAGCTCCGAGTGATAAAGAGATACGGGATTCGCGAGGGAAAAATTCCGTTTCACCCGGTATTTCTTTGCTCCGCGAGAATCTGAGTCAAGGAAATTTCATGGCTGCGTATTGAGAAATTAGTCGAACGCGTGTTCGAGTTATAATAAATCGATTGCTAAATTACCTGTTCGAAAAAGAGGTAGGTATCCCGTCGAACAAGATGAAAATCCAAAAGGTTCAAACACGACTTGAAGCAAAGAGTAAAACCGGACAGCTGTACTCCGCTGCAGCTTTGAAACGCTGAAAGTGCGAGTTGCAAGTTGTATATCCAAGACTCGCGGTTTTCACTCTTTGAGGCACAGGAATTCAGAAAATAAAATGAACTCACGTTGCAAGGTAATTTATTGCCTTTTAAATTGAACGAAGTTGATATATTTTTATTAACAAAGGTAATACGAAATATAATAATAACTCAATTCAATTTGCTATTATATAACGAGACTCAAACAGATGAGACATTTTTACTCTCACAGTGCCCCAAAGAGTTAAATCAAAAATATAGACACTAAATAGTCAATTTCATTGTCTCAGATTAAAAAAAAAAACGTGTAAAAACCCTTTCGCAATTGCAGAAGACCAATAGTGCCATCAAACACTAAAACCTACGACTCCTATTCGCCTCATTCACGAGTAAAATCGAAAAACTAGCGAAAAGGATGTTGCGCGAACGACATGACAGGCGTGGTAAGAAGAAAATTACAAGATTGCGCGATTAAAATGCGAAAACTGTCGGACGACACGCGTAGTATCTTCGATAAACTCGTTGACCGTAGATACGAGCCTTGGTGGCGCTAGTGAGTTAACCGCGGCACCGTTTCAGGCGTTCTTACTCGCTACAGGGTTCGCTTTCCCGTCTGTTTCGCGAACATCGTCGGCGTTTCGGGTCGAAGGAAATCTAGCCTGCAGGCAGTTTCATCGTTAAAATGTAAATTTGTGCAAAACAGTGGGCTGTTGGCGCGAAGCCGCGCTGAGAACCGCTGTCCGGTAGGTGAATTAGTTAAAGCATACCCGAGCCGGGATCTTGTACACACGATGTAGAAACGATGTTACGAGAAACCGGTCTTGGACGTCTGGTACACGCACCGACACGCGTGTGCAGCCTGTCTACGCGCGTGCACACACACAGAGGAGACGAGGGTACCCTCTCACGAGCGGGTGAATCGCTGCGAGGGTAGGTGGACCCGATTCCGTGGTCGTTTTTCTCATTTTCTCGCCGCGTTTATCCTCGTTCTTGGCCGGGATCTCGCATTACGGCTCAATTTGGCCCGCTTTTCGTAATCTCGTTCGATCGATGTAATCTCGGCTCTCGGCAGCCGTGTACCGGCCCTAAAGACCCTCTTCCAAGGGTTCTTTTAGACGTTATTACGAATTCGAGCAGCATCTCGGTTTAGGTAACTCGATAATTCGATTAGCCCTTGGGAATCCTTCCGCTCGGCTTAACCGACTACATCCAAGTCTCGTCCTCTGTCTGCTACTTTCGCTTCACTGTGTATACACGCTTCCGCTTTCTTCCTCGATGTCTAGCCGGTACAGAGGTTCCAAACTGTACTTGGGGCTGGGTTTTTTCTTCTGATTGCACCTAGAGTAGGAGTTAAAGGAACTGGACTGATGGTACTGTATCTCGTTTCTTCTGTTTTGCGATAAAGTTAGACATTTCGCTGTTGCACTTGTAGTCTACTTCAAATTTGATACTAGAATACGGACTTTTGAATTCGGATTAATTAGGATTTTTCGTGGCTTTTGCCACTTCTCACTGCGTGTATTTATTTTTATGGTTTCATTTGAATTATCATCGCGTGTGTGTATTTTATTCGCAAGAAAAGATATTATTTACCGAGGACTCGAGCTGCCAACTCTCAAACCTCATGAGAGTTGTTCTTGTTAGACGTCATGAGATTCGTGAGAAGAAAATACATATAATTTACACGTCGTTTCGGCTTTGCAAACATTAGTCCGTCGTGGAATCCGAAGAAAGTCAACTTCGCAATTTGGGACCTCTATTTGTTAGCCAAGACTAGGTCTGTTGGACCTAGATAGAATTTTAGTCGTCATGAGATGCGTGAGGAGAAAATGTATAATTTACACGTCATTTTAATTTCCAAAACTTCGGTCCGTCGTAGAATTCTATAGAAACATTAGCATTGTGATTTAAGTCCTCTGTCTATTAGTTAAAATTGGGCCTGTTGGACCTCGATAGAATTTTGGACGATCCACGAAAAGAAAATATATAATTTTCTCGTAATTCGGTTTTCCAAACTTTGGTCCTTCGTGGAATTCGAAAGAAAAGTCAACTTGGCGATTTGGGATCTCTATCTATTAGCCAAGACTGGGTCTGTTGGACCTAAATAGAATTTTAGTCGTCGTGAAATGCATGAGGAGAAAATGCATAATTTACACGTAGTTTTGATTTCCAAAACTTCGGTCCCTCATAGAATTCTAAGGAAACATTAGCATTGCGATTTGGGACCTCTGCCTATTAGTTAAAATTGGGCCTGTAGGATCTCGATAGAATTTTGGACGATCCACGAGAAAAAAATATCTAATTTTCTCGTAATTCGGTTTTCCAAACTTTGGTCCCTCGTGGAATCCAAAAGGAAAGTCAATTTTACGATTTGGGACCTCTGTTTGTTAGTCAAGGCTGGGCCTGGATATTTCGGGATACGTATACGGTTTGGGAACTTACGGTTGTGTAGGGGACCGCGTTAATGCAAGGTGCGTTCCATTAGCGGTGGAAGATCGATCGTCGAGATCGTCTGGATCGCCGTGGCTGCTCGTTCACCGATCCGGCGCAATTGAATCACGCGTTGCATAATAAGTTGCAGCTGAATACGATCGACCTGTGCAACACATTTCCTTCTCGTTTTTTCGCCTGCCTTTCTCCGCCTCTTTTCTCCCTCTCGTCCCGTCCGTGTTGCACGCTCCAGCGAAATTATTTATCGTCCGGAGGTCTCTTGGCACAAATTCGTTTTATCTCGATCGTCCTGCATAACCGCGTATCAAGATCGATATGCACGTCGGTGGAGGCAATTAATCCTTTAGTCGCGGACTGCTGTGAGAAAAAGGGACTGTCCCTGAGCTGGAGAACGGAGTTGGCCAGTTGTCAGGCCACTTCGGAGGCGACAGGCTTCTTATCGGATTGTTGTCAGCTTTTTCCCAGCACTACCAAGCGGCAACGATTTTTCGGACCAACACGGTCATACGAAATTATCCGAGATTGCCGCGGGATTAATTTGCCGGGATTATAGATGCGAGATTGAGACGTAGGTTTCGAAGAGTGGTTTGTTCAGCAGAGATTAACCGGCATGAAACGACGCGACTACACGATGTACGATGCGTTATGCGGTTGTGACGACTAGGACATGATTAAACTTTGCATTTGTTACATTACAACCTTGGTCAAGAATATCTGTGGCGATTAGAGTACTCGTCGAAATACTTATGACGACTAGGATACTCGTCAAATTTTACACACGATACCATAATCTGGACCAAGAATATCCGTGATGACTGGAACACTCGTCAAACTTTGCACGTGACATTTCAACCCTGACCTAGAATACCTGTGGCAACTGGGACATTGACCAGAATACCTGTGACGAATAAGATACTATTAGAATGTCTGTGACGACTAGGATAATCGTCAAATGTTGCACATGACACCATAACCTCACAGGGATTGAGCAGATACGTGGTTTTCGTTTCTCAGATTTTTCGAGAAATTGTTAATTTTGGAATAGACGTAGTTAGGTATAGTTCCCCGGTTGGGAACCTGCGATAAATCTTAACGTTGCATAATTTTCACGCAGATAGTCGGCTGCATGTTAACACTGGACTTACTGACACGACACGTGTAAACGTGGCATACGTAAATGACACTAATTAAAATGATCTAATGAAAATTGCTGCCTGTACTCATTGCACAGGTCGTTCCGTTTCACTGGGAATTGAATATTTCATTATTTATTAAAAACCAAACAAAAAAATAAATAGAAAGAGAAAAAAAGTTTATGTTCAGTATGAAGGGAAACATTAGGTGATATATTATTTTCCCGTGGATGTAATATTGTATGCGATATCGCATGCTTTTATTTACGATATACCGGTATTTATTGCAAGGCAAATATAATAATTTACAATTACAAATATCAACTCCGTTTCGTTATAATTAATATACAGAAGAAACACCGTTTATTGCGAAGAGAAACAGATTCTCTGGATGTAGTGTAAATAAGGTTTATAATTTTCACTCCCAGACCAGGTTCCATGGTTGTAACGGACAACACCGTATTATTGCAATTGCGAAAAATTGTAATTTATTCATTAACTCAGTGGCAAAACATGCGATATACATATTCAGCAGCAAAAAACACCCTCCAAAAAAAAAAAAAGGAAGGAAAAATAAATGATGCATTTTAAACCAAATGCTAATAAGAGAAATCAATATTCAAAAGTTCGAATAGGATCTCGAAAATGAAACTACATGACACGCAGAAATTTTTCATGTAACTCCATGTATACAGGGTGTCTCATTTGAAACTTCGTGTAGTAATATTCTTTCGAATGAAACATATTGTGTATATTCCTACATTTTATTCATAAACCTTGCAACAATTCGCACCAGGTATGTCACTTTCGTATAAAAATGATTAAAGTGATCGGTTGAAGCAAGCACAAACGCAGCACCCGAAAACGAAAATCCAAAATCAAAATCCCATTCCTAAAAAGGAAGGAAAGAATAATAATTTTATAACCACGATTATGGTTATTTTAGAATGAAGTTTCAAATAGTTCAATAATTTTAATAAATGAACTGTTTATTTCCTTCTCCCAACGATTACAAACAAATAAGAGAGAGAAAAAATGAGATAAAAATTATATATTCTTCTACCAGTTCATTCTCACATATGTCATCACTATAGCATGAACCACCGAAACCGCGAAATTTCGAAAATTAAAAAAAACAGCAGCATTTCGGAACTTAAATATCGATTTCCCTCGCGCTTTTCGCGCTTCGGATGGTAAACAAAAATAGAAAAAACGCTCGGCTTTGGGAATTCGTGGTTCACGCGATAAAGGTATATTCAGTGAAGATCTCCTCCAAATTTCGAGTGAATCCATCAACTAAAACGCGAGATATCCCGTCAGCCATTTCGAAAAACACGCTTCGGAGAAAAACGTCCGCAAAGTTTTCGTTACCCGTTGAACAACTCATACACGCCGCACATTAAACATTCATAATTTCTCTAAATCTACGAATTCGAGTCAATCCTTTTACACGAACCTCCGCAAAAATTGCATACCTCTCGAAAACGTGAAAAAAGAAAATTCGATTATTTCGAGCGGAATTTAAATAACATCCTTGCTCTCCACTTCTGTTTCTCACCCAGTGCGCCATAAAAATTTATCGAAACCGGGTCGGTCGGTTCCGATAGCACGAGGACTCTTTGTACCCCGTGAAATCGTTCGTTTCGAAACGCTCGCCACGTCGCACACGTTTTCCGCGGCGCTGGCGCGCGTAGGACCGCTTTCACGCGGCGCGAGCATCGCGTTAACGCTTGTACCAGCACGCTTCTCCTCTTCCACCTTCTCTCCCCTCGCGCTTTATATCTCTCACGTCTAATATATCGCCTTTTTTTTCATTCTTCCAGTATTACGAGATGTCCTACGGGCTGAACGTGGAAATGCATAAACAGGTAAGCCTCGCCGTGGCGTTTCATTTGAATTTCAAATGAACATCATCGAACCGCGCGCCGATAGGAGGCCGCGAGTAACACGCTCACGTGTCTCTCTCTCTCTCTTGATCTCGCTTCGCGAACACGCGCGCGCGTGGCTGTTTTACACGCGCGTGTGCACCGGTAGCCGGAGCGCACACCGGTATAGTAATTACTTCGTTGACTTAACGCGCGATAGCCCGGCGTGCTTGGCTGAAATTTATGTTTCCATTCATGACGCGAGAACGCGCTCGCTCGCGCGCGCGCGCGCGCGTGTTGGAGAGGGTGCCAGCAAGCTTCGGAACGCGCACGAGGCCGGCCAATATCCGTGCGGAGACTTACTAATCGCTCGGCTCGGCGGTTCCGCGCGTGACCCTTAATCCGAAATTAAAGGGACGGGGTGGGAGACGGGATTAGGCGGCCGATTCCCCGGGGATCCGGGCTATTGAATAAATATGTAAACAAGGTAATAACATGCAAATTGGACCGACGAGAGAGAGAAAGAGGGGGACGGTTTCTTCTCGGCGACTTTCGGCCGAGGGAAGATACGGGGACACCCGCTGGCAGCGGCCCTTTATTGCGAATTATTCAACGCATTGCTGCGCCCCCGGGGGGGCCAAGGGGTGCCAGCTTCTTCGGCTTTTTCGGCACGCGTGTCACGGGGTGTGCTGCAAGGGCTGCTACGGCTCCTGGCCCGAGGGGTCGTTCCGAGGGATCGTTCCAGGCTTTGGGGATTTTTTTTTTTTTTTCTTTTTTTGTTTTCAGGGATTTAAGGGTGGGACGTGTGAGAGGGACTTCGGATTGTTGGGGTTGAGAGTAAATTTAAGTGGATGAATTGCTTCGCTTGTTTTTTGAGATGTTGTTAGGAGTAGGGTTAGATTCAGATGTAAGGGGAATTAGGAGTAAATGAAGGGTGGGTTTCTTAGGAGAAGGTGATGGGGTTGTTTGCGAGTGTTTTGACTTGATTTCGAAGATGGTTGCTGATGCGGGGTTTTAGGATATGGGGAATTAGTTTTTTGTTCTAGGATAGAGAATTATGTATAGAGGATTTTTGATGCATTCAGGGGAGGTACATTGGGGTTGTAAATTTAAATAGGTGAATGCTTTTTTTTAAATACATTATTAGATGTAGAGTCAAACTAAAATGTAGAGAAAATTATGATTAAATGAAGATATATATCGGATATATCATAAATGAAGATTATATATTAGTATTACTTGAAAGTAGTAGTGAAGAATAATGAAGCAAGTGGATGAATTTCACTTGTTTTCAAAGATTTTATTTGATGTAGAGAAGTTTTGTCTTTGGGGTTGTTGGGGGTAAGACTTGAAATAAATACGAGTAGATAAACGTTTCGACAAATTTTTAAAGATGTTATTAAACGCAGAGTTACATTTGAATATAGAATTGAAATCCTTTTCCCAAAAATAACGTACAGTCCATTTCACCCGAAAATTACAAATTTATGAAAAATCGGCAAATGAGCCACCGCGAGTGAGTTAATGGATTTTTTAATGCTCGGTTTAAGCGGATTCATTGTCGATTAACAATTCTCACCGTGATTGGGTAAAACGATTTCGATATAACGGAGATTTCGTTATTTTTTCCCGCTCGAAATTACCATCAATATTTATGCATCCCATTATCAACTTTTTCCTAACGAGTTCTCGTCGGATGGTAATATCCACCAGTCCTCCGATCTTTCCCGCGAAGGAAACGAAAAAGTAAACTCGTAGATTAAAAGTCGCTAAAACGTTAGAACGTTAGAGCTCGTTTCCCTCGTGGCAATTACGTAATAGAATCGCAAGAAGAAGTAATTCAACGCGAGAGCGAGCACAGGTAGTTCGGGCGCGCGAGAAAATATTCATTCCGCGTAACCTTTAAACATCGCCGTGACATAACCTATAATTTCCAGGCATAACCTGCAATTTACGAGCGTGGCGTTTCGCTAAAATACAATATTATCCCCATAAATTTGCATCGAATGCACACTCCGCTGGGGGAAAGATTAAAGACTCAGGGCAATCTAGCCCGAAATACCGAATCGGCAACTCTGGAAACTGTCGGAAAAAGCGAAACAGCCCGTCGGCGGGGGTTGATCCGCGGCGTATTTAAACCGAAATTCGGCCGAAGTATTTCCCCGTCCCGACAAGCCTTGGTCCCCGTCAACGGGATTATCTGGGTCGCCCTCGGGCACTTTCCCTCTAAACCTCTAATGCCCGAAATAGTCGGGTCGCCGTCAGCCCTGGCCGTTTGAGGTTATGTCGCTCCGCCGTTCGTTTGATGTCGCGTCTCATTGTTTGCGCGGAAAAATTACGTTTCTCGCGGGTCTCTTTGACGGAACGCGATTACGGCCGCTCCTGCGGCGATATCTTAACGGGATTTCGCCGCGAGAGCTGAAAGAAAAATGGCGCTAGTGTGCCGCCGAATTTGTCTGCGCAATGCTCCCCGTTAATGGCCCCGCGTGATCTGTTTGCCCAGCAAACAACCGGATATAGAATGCCGAAGTGGTTCGTTTGATATCGAGAATTAAATCAGGGTAAACAACAAAAATACGACGGAAGTACCCCCCCTGAAAAATATATACGTGTGTTTCACATCTCGATGTATGCGTGGGGAAATGTACATAATGAAAAAGGGGGATAGAGAGAGTGAAAAGTTTGGTTTACTTTATTCCGTGTAAAAAGGCTCGTTTGATATCGGGAATTAAATTAGGGTGCACCGGAAAAAAAAAGAGATGAGTAAATTTTGTATCTCGGTGTTACAGGATGTTCATACTATTACTAGTCAGCGATTTTTTTAAAAACTATTATAACCAGAAAAAAATATATGACGTTTTATAGTTTTTCTATTTTTATTTGTATTATTTTTGGAGAAATAAACGTGACCTTAAATTTTCCGAATGAGGGTGCACCTTAAAAAATATATATTTTTGATTTTTGGAAAAAATGAATTATAAAGAATAAAAGACAGTGGATATCAATTTTGTATTTTTGGAATGCCATATGTCTCTTTATGTTATATGATAGAGTATCTTGAACTAATGGCAGGATTGTCAAAAATTATTTAAACAGCAAAATTGGAAATAAATATCTCTCTTTGCATGTATATAATATAATTACATACACATTAAATATATAAAATATATATATTATTTATAGATATAAAAAGAACAAAGTAAACGTAACTTTTTATTCCCCGTCTCTCTCTCGCTTTCTGTGCATGGCGGAACGACGGTGCTCGGCGTCGAAAACACATCCTCGATATTAATAAAGACAAGGACTGTCGCGGAATTTGCATCACAAAGATCTCTCCGTCGTGTTTTTCTTGCGCCGGCCGGCATCCATATTCATCGCGGCGATCGGCCGATTTGAATTTCCCGTTTTCTCGTAGCCCGATCGTGACCGCCATTGTAAATATCCCGATTTTTCTCTCCTTCGGAGGCGCGCACTCTCTCTCCCTCTCTCTTTGCCCGTACCCTTTCGCGTGCACCCGCTCCTCTGTGTGTATATCCCCGTTGCTGCGCGTCTCGCGGGCTGCGCGGG
This sequence comes from Euglossa dilemma, assembly GCA_002201625.1. Lineage (NCBI taxonomy): Eukaryota > Metazoa > Arthropoda > Insecta > Hymenoptera > Apidae > Euglossa > Euglossa dilemma. The sequence continues at coordinate 446,130 of NIJG01000075.1, read as the reverse complement.
AAAAAGGGAGAAAAGAAAAATGGCGTCTCGTCCGGCGGTATAATTTGTTGGCGGCGCGGCGAACCAAAAGCGGAACGCGGCTCGGCCCCGAGAAACGTCGTATTTCATTTCGCGCTCGCTTTTACGGCATTCCGGACATTAATGTCGTCAATTACCGTACACGTCTTCGTCCGTTTTTACCGGCGATTCATTTACGAGGTCCGATCATGAAAATTTATCGAGTCCCGGGGTTCGGAACGGCCGGGAACCGAGCTCCCCTGTCCGTCTCTTTTCGCCGGAAACCTTTTTACCCGGCAAACTCGCCGTTCCTTCGTCTCTCCGTCTCCGATCACGCATGGAAACGCGGGCTCCGAGAGAGCCGCGCGATGGAAATGAGAGACTCGAAGGTGGTCTGACAGGGTAAAACCGACCGGGTTACCGTGTGGCGCTTCCAGCGCAAAAATACGAGTTTTCTTTCGAGCTGCACCGAGAGGAACGATGGCAAGTTGGGTTAGGGTCGCTCGTTGGCATTTTGTCGTACTCTGTATACGTTTCTTCCCATTCTTTGTCGTTGAATACACTCGTTAGCGTATGACCATCTATGTAGTAGTTATAGTGTTCTAGGAGGAGCTAGTGTCAAGCTACGACAGATGATGGTGAATTGATTTGCCTTCTGTGACAATGGCGATTATTAATCCATGATTCGATTTTGAGGCATCTGTGTATAATTTATTATAGATATATATCGATATCTAGAGCTATGGCTAAATCTACGTCAATTAGAGGTGTTAAATTGGTCCAAGGAGTTATGGATTCTTGTTTGTGTTCGATGACTGGAATATTTTTTAACGTGAATAAGGATAGGTACTCGTTAATTTTAATGCAGGGTGAATCTCTCTGTGTATACCGCGGACGCCATAATGAACAATTTTCCAGATCTTGCTGGGAGATCATCAGTTGAGCTGAGCAGTTTTGACGAATCTCACTGTCAACTACTTTGCCAGTTTTTGAATTCAAAATTAACCATCTTTAAAAAATTATTCAAACCTTCTACGTTTCTACAATACACCGTGAAGTAAGGAATGGTAACATAGCTATCTGTATCATCTATTAATTCATAATCTTGTTGCATTATAATAATTTAATTTACAACTTGGCTGTGTCCAAACACTTTCTACATTTTCACAAAATTTGTCGTTGTGTAAGAAAGGAATGATAACATAGCTATAGCGTGTATTATAATAATTTAATTCACGACTTGACTGTAGCCTAAAACTTTCTACATTTTCGTGCAACATACAAAACAGTATGTAGTACGTACTTCAAGAAAATATACCACATTTGTGTTAAAGTTTAAGTTTGAGAATACGTAAGAAAGGAAGAGGGTAACGGAATCACTGTGTCACTTGCCGATTTTTCTGTGTTATAATTATTTAATTTTCGACGATGGCAGCGTATCATGGAGACCGGGGATCGCGAATTTCCGCGAAAGGATGGATAGTCGGTGTTCCATCAGGTTGCACGACCCTCGTCTAGCCCCGACCCTACTCGCGCACCTTCCTCGCGATTTTTCTCGCGTTACCTCTTCACCTGCACTCTTCCGTAAGCCAGCTTCCGCGCCGACGTGCCGGGAATAATGCTAGCGTTTATTGAATATTTAGCAGCCGGGCTCCCGTTATTTCCTCCGCTTCCGCCGGTCTTCTCCCTCTTTTCTGCTCCGCGCCGTTCCGACCGGATGCAGCCCTCCGGATCGTAAATCGGGCTTCGTGTCGGCGGAAACCCTCGCGGTGGTTGCTAGACGGGGATGGAAAAGGGATAGAAGAAAGCTTGGAAGACGGAGGAACACGGAAGTGGCGCAGGAAGAATGGCGAGAGTTGCATGACGGTTGAAATCTTGCCGGCTAGTTGGGGTAAACTCATCTCTGTACTCGAAATTTTCGAAATTAACCTCGGAAAATACGATTTCTTATCGTTCTGGAGTCCATTTCAACTTTACAGGTACATATGATATTCGAATTTTTATATATCGTACATTTAGATAATTAATTAAAGTGTCAAAAGGGACCAGTGTACTAAATTGCAGTGTACAATTGGTCCTGCGTTCGAATTCTATTGCACCGCCATCTTGGTCTTACAACAGTAACGCCATCTAGCGTTGCTTAGTATAATCACAATCAGAAGCGAGCTGATGCTATATTTTCTAACCTTTACAACTTAAATTTCTAAATACGATATATTAACGATTATAATTAATTCTAACCAAAAAATTACAGTCAAAATTGAAGATTGGAAATCTACCATGCATAATAGCATAAATTTGTTTTACTTATGTTATTTCTCTGACATAATAAATACATCTGTAAGACACTGGAGGCGCCACCTGGCGTTGTTTACCGCAACCGAAGCTATCAGATCCGCCATGTTCCCAGCAGCATGCAGACCTGAAATCACCTTGCGTAATAATTCAAATTCGCTTTCGTTTACACCGCACGGCGATATTAAATTCGTCGCACGCGGTGCCAAAAATTGGTAAGATAACCGCAGCGAAGAAGGACAGGAGGCGGAGTGTAACGTTTCGCGGCGAGGAACAGGCGACCCCTGGGGAAAGACAGCGAAGCCCGGAGCAGGCTTTTTTCTTCGTTTGTCGGTCGTGGCGTGTTACACGTTCGATAAATCCTGGGGAGATTTACGCGCGGGGGCCCTGTCGCCCGCTTTATTTCGGCCAGGCGAAGTGGAACAAGGCCGCGAGGAATTCCCGTTGCCCGCCTCGCGTTCGTCTTCTCGACGTTTTCCACCGTGATAAATCGAACCGGCGATCGAATTTCCATGGTTACACGACGGCCCGAGCCGTCTCGGCGACGGCGCATCCGGCTCGCGACCGTTACCACAGCGCTGCCATCTACCGGACAGACCGGTGTCCATTGTAAAATCTCCAGGACGGCCATGGTATTTCGCGCCTCTCTGTCTCCTCTCTGTGATTAATCGGCCCTCGGTATTGTCAGTCCCCTCGCGAGAATGAAATTCAAAAACAGCGACGAGAGGAACGGAGAGAAAATTTCCCAAAGAACACCGTGTGCGCCGAGATAGGAAAAATAAATTTAACAGGGGAGAGGACGAAGAAAAGCGCGGGAGGGCGTGAAATCGAGCGCGGAAACGCGAGAACGGCGGTGGCAAAGATGAGTAACAACTGCGAGAGGGGTAAAATATATCGGGCCGGGAAACGCGCGGACGTTTCGAATCGAATTTATCGGGCGTGTATTAACGCGGTCGGCCGGTCGGTCAGTCTGGTAAGTGTCTGCGAATGGCGGTGTAAACGCGCTCGATTTCGCTTGGATGTAATTAACGTCGGGTAATTCCCGACAATTACCGTCATCATCATCATCCATCAGACCGCAGTCGACCTGTTACGTTTTCCTGTTATATACCTGCACGATAATTGTCGTCTCGAATCACTGGTTTCGCATCGATGCGCGAGCCGCACACGGGGGAGAGATACACACGCTCGTTAAAACGGAACGCGCAGGCCAGAGGATGATCGGCTGCTTTCTACGTGCACGCGCGTGTTGTTCTCTCTACCTCAGTCGCGTCACTTCGCGTTAACTCCGTTAGGCTCCGCGAGATGGCGCGACCGAGTTCCTGCCGGCTTTTTTAATCCGTCGAACTTTCGCCGGATCGTGCACAAGCTTGTTGTTGCCTTTTTTCCTTTATCCGTCGCTGGCCATCGTTGTTGTTGTTGTTGTTGTTGTTGGCGTTGTACATGGGTGCTCGCTCGCTGGTTCGCGCGCGCGTATTATCGCCGCTAAACGATCGGCGCGTTTTTATTCGCGGCAAGCGACGCGTATTGTAAATGTTTTCGGGCATTACTCTCGATTCTGCTAAAGCTATTACCGGCGATTCCGCAGCTGCAATACGTGTCGAGCAGTCGGAAAATTCACGCATGAAAAGTACCGGCGGCCACCGAGAGTGATTCGATTTCGTTGTTTTGCGTTCGACTCGTTGCGCCCCCCTCCCCCGCCCCGTCCGACCCATCTTTTTCATCCCCGTTTCCTGCCCCACCCCCT